>SJYC01055780.1:0-11200 GCA_006408675.1 Madoqua kirkii | reverse complement strand
GTAAGCAGGGTGATAATATACAGCCTTGACGTACTCCTTTTCCTATTTGGAACCAGTCTATTGTTTCATGTCCAGTTCTAACTGTTGCTTCCTGACCTGCATACAGATTTCTCAAGAGGCAGGTCAGGTGGTCTGCTATTCCCGTCTCCTGAAGAATTTTCCACAGTTTATTGTGATCCACACAGTGAAAGGCTTTGGCATAGTCAATAAAGCAGAAATAGATGTTTTTCTGGAACTCTCTTGCTTTTCCTATAATCCAGCAGATGTTGGCAATTTGATCTCTGGTTCCTCTGTCTTTTCTAAATCCAGCTTGAACATCTGAAAGTTCATGGTTCACATACTGTTACAGCCTGGCTTGGAGAATTTTGAGCATTACTTTGCTAGCATGTGAGATGAGTGCAATTGTGTGGTAGTTTGAACATTCTTTGGAATTGCCTTTCTTTAAAATTAAATAAATTCCCTGTTATAGTCCTAGTTTTAGCTGTGCCAAATTTTAACTTTGTGATCTTTAAAAACGTAGCTTTAATGTCACTCTGCCTTTCTTTCCTTAATCTTTCCTTTCGTCCTCTCTACCACTTAAATCATCAACAGCACTTAAAGGTTTTGAAATTCAGGTATGATTTCCATAGAATAAAATATACTCGCTTAAAGAATGTAGTTTTCCTTTTGATGAATGGAACAACCACCACAGTCGAGATGCAGAACATTTTTTCGGTCTCCTGAGTCCCTTGTGCCCTCCGCCACTTCCTGTCTCTCCTTCCCCACTCTCTTCCCCAGGCAGTGACTGATCTGGGTTCTCTCCACCATCGATTGTCTGTGTTTGTTTTAGAATTTCACATGTATAGAACCGTAGACTATTCTCTTGTCTGGCTTCTTTTGCTCAGTGTGCATTTGAAATTGTTTCTTTTTATTGTTAGATACAGTTCAATTGTATAGAATGAAATATACCATAACTTGTTTAACCATTCACCTGTTGGTAGACAATTTGACTTGTTTTTAGATTTTGGCTGTAAAAAACCTAAGCTGCTATAAAAAGTCCATGTGCAGGTCTTTGGGTGGACATATTTCCATTTTTCCCATGTAATTGTCTAAGAGTGGCTGTACCATTTTGCATTCCCACCAACAGTATATGAGAGTTCTGTTTGCCTCTCATCCTCATCAAAACTTACATTGTCAGTTGAAATGTTTTAGCCGTTCTAGTGATTATGCAGTAGTTTCCATGATTTTCCGTTTGTGTTTCACACATTTTTATGGGTTTATTGGTTATTTGTATCTTTTTCTGGTAAATTTAAAAAATCTTTGTCTTTAAAAATTGATTTTTTATTATTAACTAAGTTTTTTTCTTAAATATAGTCAAAATCTTAGTTATCTGTCACATATATATATATATAGCCTGTCTTCTCCCAGTCTGTGGCTTGCCTTTTTATTTTCTTAATTGTTTTTGAAGAGGAGAAGCTTTTAAGTTTTATTAAGTTCAGCATACTAGTTTTTTCTTTCATGATTTATACTTTTGGTCCCTTAAGAAACTTTTGCCTACTGCAGAGCTGTGAAGATTTTGGCTCCTGTTTTATTCTAGAAGTTTTACAGTGTTTCTATAAAGGTCTGTTTAGGTCTATAATTCATTTTGAGGTAATTTTTGTGTTTAAAGAGCCAAGTTTTTTTCCTTTTACTTAATAGCTAGTTTTAATTGAAAGTATTTTTTTATTTTTTCCGTTAGATTTCCTTGGCACCCTTGTTGAGAAATAATTGACCATGTGTGTGTGATCCATTTCTGGACTTCTGCTTCTGTTCGGTTGGTACATATACATGGTATTCCAATGCCGTACTCTTTATTTTTATAAGCTTTTAGAGAGGTAAATCTCCCCACCAGACATTATTCTGAAAATAGAGGAAGGAATCTGCATACTTGACTCCCTTGCCCTCAGGCTGTGTTTGCGTCGTTGGTTTTTGGTTTTCGTTTGTCTTTGTTAGTTTCTGCTTTCAGAGACGTTGCCATCAGCAGGAGCTTCGTGTTTGGTATCTGTCAGGGCACATACTGTTTATATTATGGAAGATGTTAACTACTTTCACCTGGCTCGAAGAAATCAGCCTTTGGGGTTTTTGCTTTGTGTCACTATCATTGGCAATAAGCAATCCTACATTTCTTTGGTGCATATATATTATTTTTGAGAAGGTCAGCAAATTGGAGCTGCGGTAGCAGAAGTGTGTACCAGAAGCCAAGTATTTCAATATCAAATCTGAACTTGACAGGAAATGAAATTGTAACACTTTTTAATCACTTCACATATTTCTTTTCCTTCTTCTGTCTCTTTACCAGAAACATCCCAGCCTTTCCTAAAGCAGTCTGCTGCATAAATGTTTGATGAACTCTGATCGCAGTTGCCAAAACTGTAGAGTGTGTTTAATGGGAACATGTTGAAGAAAAATATTAGATACAGATTGCATTTAATCTAGTTTCTGGCTACATGTAAAAAAGTCCTGGGTTCTTGGTTTTGGGACAGTGCCCAGATGCTTTTATTTTTCTTGTTAAACCTCCTTGCCTTGTGTAAGAGTAAACATATTAGGAGAAAAGGTAAATGTAACATGTATTCAGTTATGTACAAACGTCTATTTGTCAAATCAATAATATACATGTCGCGTGTGTATATTTGGTTCTTCACTATATTGTATACTTTACCAGACAGAGATTTTTATGTTCTGCCTATTTTGTATTCATTTTCTTCACTTCTCACATACTGGAACTGTTAGTGATGGATCTCAATTATGCATTTTCTTCTTTGTTTTTCCTTTTCTTTGGCCTCAGACATGCGGCCTGTTGGATCTTAGTTCCCCAGGGACCGAATCCAGCCCTCTGCAGTGAAAGCACGAATCCTAGCCGCTGAACCAAAAGGGAATTCCCTGGATTATGTATTTTAATTAACTTATAGTGTAAAATAAAGTCTTAGGCCACAGTAGAAATATATGTGTATTTTTTTCTTCCTACTAAAATCACATTTCTCCTCTGAAAGATATTTCTTAGCTTAGCACTTGATGCAACTTAGGATTTTAGAAACCAGGGAGGTGTTGAGGTAGAGGTGGGTTAGTAACTTTCCCTTTTTAAGTTGCTATAGGTTGGCCGTGATCCAGGGCGTTAGAAGAGTCTATCAGCACTTTGTGTGATTCCTGTGCTTGTTTCATGAAGACTGCAGTGGATCGGTTAGACAAATGGCAATGTCAGTCAGCTGCTTGAACAGATATTTTTAGATGTTTCTCCTCTTAGCACAGGCATGCAGTTGACCACAGATCTTTCGTGTGATAGTGGATGAGAAGATATGAAACGGGAGCTCCAGAGGAAGCACCTTGGGTAGTAAGATCCAAACTAAAGTTGAGGTGGAGAGCACATTTCTGATAAACACAATCTTTTCTTCTTATGACTTTGATAAAAACCTGATCTTGCATGATGTTCATATGATGGATCTTATTTAATGAAGTTAGGGCGCCTAGCCAGAAACAAACGGGTGAATATAATGCTATTGTCTTTTTTCTTAAGATAGCATATATAGTGTTTTATAGTCTAGGTCTGACATTGATTTCACCTTTGTAAATGCATTTTAAAATATTTTGAAGTTAACTTCCATTTCAGTTTTATTATTCAGAGGTTACCTGTTTTGCTTACAAGCGACTAAAATAGTACCCGTGTCTATCATTTAGGGTTCTTTAACTACTTAAAGTAAATCACTAGAATGACCAGCTCATACTCTTAAAGTAAAAGCTGAGAAACTGAGTTTAGAAAGAACAGACACTTGAGCCGCTCCAGAGGTCTAGAGAGTAGGAAGCAGTGGGTAGTCTTTATAGAGCTTGCGTTACGACAGCTATTTCTTCTTTGTTTTTCCAGTCATGTGATCACTCTGCTAATGATTCAGATTTTTCAGAGATTGAGACAGATAGGGACTTAGTGGCCTGGCTTGGGTTTATTGCCTGCTGTTTGTTAGGAAGGGCAGGGCACCAATTATTTACTTTGGAGGAGGAGGGACCTTTTCCTCAAAGGAAGAGCTCAGTGTGTTATCACAGGAAGAGGAAGTAAATATGGACAGGTTAAAGAAAAAAACAATACTATTACAGTTTCTTAGTTGGTTTGGTTTGGTTTAGTTGCTAAGTCATGTCCAACTCTTGGGACCCCATGGACTGTAGCCTGCCAGGCTCCTCTATCCATGGGATTTTCCAAGCAAGAATACTGCAGTGGTTAGCCATTTCCTTCTCCAGGGGATCTTCCCAACCCAGGAATCGAACCTGGGTCTCCTGCACTGCAGGCAGGCTCTTTACTGACTGAGGCGCCAGGGAAGCCCTTGGTTGGTTTAGCCTTGCAGTTTTAACTATTTCTTGGCTGAACTTGGATTTGGACCTTTCAGCCTTTATAGATTTGCCATGATCATAAAATAGCACTTATTAAGACTGGTCTGTTTTGTACTTAAGTTGCTTTCCCCCTGTCTCTAGTTCATACCCTTACTTGAATATGTGATTTAAACTGTGGAGTCAGTTTGAAAAAATTCATTACATGGCTGCGCTGGGTCTTACTCGTGGCATGTGGGATCGTTTTTTAGGTGCAGCATGGGAACTCTTAGTTGAGGCATGTGAGATATTGTTGCCTGACCAGGGATTGAACCCATGACCTCTGTATTGGGAGCATGGGTTCTTAGCCACTGGACCACCAGAGAAGTCCCTCAAGTCAATTACTTTTAAGAAAGTTTTTTGTTTCCGTTTTTTTTATTGTTTGTTTCCTTTATTCATTAAATGAATTTTTAAGTGTTAGCTGTGTGCCAGTTATTATCCATGCTGCCAAGGTTTTAATGATATTATTTATTTTTGAGTTAATAAAAGTTAACATGCTCCCCTCTGCCCCCAAGCTTTATTGAGCTATGAGTGAGAGTGAGAGAAGTCGCTCAGTCATGTCCGACTCTTTGCGACCCCGTGAACTGTAGCCCACCAGGCTCCTCCGTCCTTGGGATTCTCCAGGCAAGAATACTGGAGTGGGTTGCCATTTCCTTCTCCAGGGGATCTTGCCGACCCAGGGATCAAACCCAGGTCTCCTGCATTGCAGGCAGACGCTTTAACCTCTGAGCTACCAGGGAACTGATATAATAAATGCTGTGTAAGTTTAAGGTGTACAGTGTGACCGTTTGATACATGTATATGTTATGAAGTATTTATCACAGAAAGGTCAGTTAGCACACATCCCTCACCTCCCGTAACTGCCCTTTTGTCTTTGGTGTTAGGGTAAGAACAGTAAAGCCCTGCTGTCGTGGCCACCTGCTTGGATACAGAAGAGTGCTGTTACTGGAGTCGCCGTGCTGCCTACGGTGTGTTCCCAGAACTTGCTCCGCGCGTGTCTGAAGCTTATGCCCTCTCGTCAGCATCTCCCCATTTCTCCCCTGGGGCCTTCAGCCTCTGGCTACCGCCATTCTCCTCTCTGTTCCTGTGACTTCATTGTTTCTAGGTCCCACATAGAAGTGAGATCACACAGGATTTGTGTTTTCTCACCTGACTTGACTTGGCTCTCAGGGTCCATCCACTTTGTTACAAATGGCAGGATTTCCTTTTTTTTTTAATGGACAAAATAATATTCCATTGTACATATATGTTGGGTTGGCCAAAACTTTCCTTCTGGTGTTTTCATAAGATACTACGGAAAAACCCGAGCACACCTCTTGGCCAACCCAGTACTCTTTTTTGGCCTGTGTGTGGGGCCTCTCTCTAGCTGTGGCTTCGCACTGTGGCCTGGGGGTTTCTCTTGGTGCAGAGCGAAAGCTCTAGAGCACACACACTCGGTGGTCGTGGCCCGGCAGCTTAGTCTCCCTGTGTGTGCGCGTCTCCTGACGTGGCGTCAGGCCGGCGTCCCCGCCTGGAGCGCGTGTGCTTGCCCAGTGGGCCAGGGCAGCCCCACGCCTTCCTCAGCCCTTCTTCTCCTGCTGGACTTCTAGGTTGATAGCATAGTTTATCTACTGTGAATTATGCCACAGATGAACATGGGAGTGCAGATATCTCTATAAACGGCACTATTTTTGTTCTTTTTTATGGTAGAGTAGCAGTAATATTCGGTGTGTGTTTGTGGGGGAGGGGGCACTCTTTCGTTCCTTGTTATGGGTGAGTAATGTTGCCTTGTATATATAGTCCACATTTTCTTTATCCGTCTCTCTACTGATGGACGTTCAGGTTTCTTCCATGTCCTGGCTATTGTAAATAGTGCTGCAGTGAATATTGGGGTACATGCATCTTTCTGAATTAAGGTTTTCTTTGGGTATGTGCCCAGAAGTGGGATTGCTGGGTCATATGGTATTTCTTTTTTTAGTTTTTTGAGGAACCTCCTTACTGTTCATGACGACTGTACCCAGTTTGCATTCCCACCAACAGTGTAGGAGGGTTCCCTTTTTGGAAAAGATAATTTTGGTTTGAAATTTTGGGGTGACCTATTAGTTTAATGAACTTGATGTTCAAATCTCTTCCCGAAGTTTGGGGATTTTCTCAGCCATTATTTCTGTAAATAAACTTTCTACCCTTTTCTCTTTTCCTTCTGAGACTTCAGTAATACCTAGTTTCCTCTGAAGGAATCTCATAAGACCTGTAGGCTTTCTTCATTAGTGGTGGTTTTTTCCCCTCTCCACTAGCTAATTATCAGTGACCTGCCTGTGAGCTCATAGATTTTTCTAACTCTCAGCTGCTGTTGAAGTTCTTCAGTTTAGTGATTATATTCATCTCCCAAATTCCCGTGTTTCTCTTTTATGTTTTCTCTGGTGAATTCACATCTTGGGGTTTTTCCCCCTAAGTTACTATATTTTATTTTTACCTATTTATTTTTGTTGAGGTATAGTTGATGTATAATATTCTATTTGTTTCAGATACACAACATATTGATTCAGTATTTCCATAGATTTTACTCCGTTTAAAGCCATTACAAATGGTGGCTATCTTTCCCTGTGTTCTACAGTTTGTTGCGTATGTGTTTTATTTATAGTAGTTTGTGTCTCTTAATCCCATACCTGTATTTTGTCCCTCTTCTCACTGGTTGCCGTTAGTTTTTCTGTTTATATCTGAGTCGGTTTCTGTTCTGTAATTTGCATCATTTGTGTTATTTTGTGGATCTCACATATAAAGTGATAAGCTAGAGTATTTGTCTGACTTCTTTCACTAAGCGTAATACCCTCCAGGTCAATCCATGTTGTTGCCAATGGCAGAGTTTCATTCTTTTGTGGTTGAATAAACACTCCACTGTGTATGTGTACCACATCCTCTTTATTCGTCTGTTGACGGACACTTAGGTTGCTTCCATATTCCGGCTACTGTAAATAATGCTTCAGTGAATATGGGGCGGGGGTGGTGCGTGTATGTTTTCAAGTTAGTTTCTTTGTTTTCTTTGGATAGTACCCAGGAGTGGAATTTGGTGGTTCAGAGGTTAAAGTGTCTGCCTAGAATGCAAGAGACCTGGGTTTGATCCACGGGTTCGGAAGATCCCCTGGAGAAGGAAATGGCACCCCACTCCAGTACTCTTGCCTGGAGACTCCCATGGAGGGAGGAGCCTGGTAGGCTACAGTCCACGGGGTGGCAAAGAGTCGGACACGACTGAGCGACTTCACTTTCACTTTCACATGGTAGTTTTCTAGTTTTAGGTTTTTGAGGACCCTCCATACTGTTTTCCATAGTGGCTGCACCAGTTTACAGTCCTGTCAACAGCGTACTAGGGTTCCCTTTTCTCCACGTCTTTGCCAACATTTATTATTTGTAGACTTTAGATCATAGCCATTTGACAGGTATGAGGTGATACCACATTGTGGTTTTGATTCACATTGCTCTGTGTGAGGATATTTTCGTGTGTCGGTTGGCTATTCATATGTCTTCTTTGGAAAAACGTCTACTTAGATCTCCTGCCCCTTTTTTAAATTGGGTGGTTTGGGTTTTTTGTTTCGTTTTTGTTTTGGTATTGAATCTTCTCATCATGTTCTTATATTATGTTCATGACATTGTTAAACTTTTATTTGTGCTGTGCTATAACACCCTGAGTATTTTTAGAATAAATATTTTGTATTCTTTGTCAGACAGTTCCTGCATCTCCATTTCTTTGGGGCCAGTTATTGTTGTTGAGCTGCTAAGTCATGTCCGACTCTTTGGCACCTATCAGACTGTAGCCCGCCAGGCTCCTCTGTCCATGGGATTTTTCAGGCAAGAATATTGAAGTAGGTTGCCATTTCCTTCTCAGGGGATCTTCCAGCCCTAAGGGTCGAACCCATGTCTCTGGCATTACAGGCAGATTCTTTACCACTGAGCCACCAGGGTTATTAGAGGTTTACTGTATTGCTTTGGTGGATTCATGTTTCACTTTTTCTTTATGATCCCTGTAGCCTCGGATAAGTAAGTATCTGTGTATTTGAAGAAGCAGTTGCCCCTTCATGACTTGGTGGACTGACTTCAGCAAGGCAAGACTTTAACCTGTGGTTAGGGGCTTGCTGAAGCGTGATGTGAACTCTGAATCTAGTGGTCTGCGGCACCACGTATGGGGGCTCTGGGCGGCACTGGGTCCAGAGGAGACATGGCGGCTCCTTGGCTCAGGCTGCCGGGATCCAAGCATTAACAACTATGTGGTCCTTGGCCAGCACTGCAAAGATCTGTCGAGGCTTCAAGGGCTTGGAGGTCCTCAGAAGTGCCTTTGGGCCCGGGGCAAGGGTGTACGGCACACAGTGATAGTGGCTGTAACTGGTGGTGTGCATCACCAGTCAGCTGCAGGGTCAGCTAGCTACAGGTACCTTTATAGTGGCAGGTGAGGTTCAGACACATGTAAGGTGGATGCCAGGGTAGGCAGGAAGGGTCGGGTTCGTCTGTGGGCCCACTGACACCCGGGGAGGTCGTGGCTGTCAGCAAACACTAGCATGACTAGAGTCTTGCTTCAGGTGGGTGACGGTCAAGGCCCCTGATGGGGCTGGGCCAGGATGTGCAGGCGCGCCGCTGGCAGGGCCGGCTGCAGGTGGGCACGGTGGTGCAGGCCAGTGACGGGTCCACAGGCAGCCGCGGGGCCCAGGTGTGGGCCTGACTCTCCGTGGCGCGTGGTCTCCAGGCGTGCGCATCACAGTCGCCGCTGATGCCCAATGCCCGGGGCATGCAAGCGCACGACTGCAGGTTCTTCCCGGAGCAGGCAGGTGGCGGCCGAGTCAGCTGCGCAAGTCATCGTGCAGCCAGAGGCTTGGGCTGGTTGCTGGGGTGGGTTCTGGGCTCTTGTGGGAGCAGCGCAGGGGAAGGAGCAGGGAGGGACTCAGGCAGCCGTGAGCTGGTGAGCACAGACACCTGCGGGACCAAAGCTGGTGAAATCTGCGGGTGAGCCGTGGCAGCTGTGCTGGCAGTTGGTTGGTTTCACTTGAAAAAGCTGTAAAACTCAGGTCCTTTGAGGAGCAGCTGGCGCTGTGGTGATCTTGGTAACCCCGGCTGCTCTTCCTGGTTCCTGGCCGTGTCTGCCTCAGCTGTGCTGGTCTTTAGGTGGGGCGAAATCCAAGTGGGAACTTCGTGCGTTGCCCAGAAACCCTGAGGATGCTCGTTGCTCACTCTGATGCCCTTTCCTGGCACGGGGAACTCTTTCTCGCTGGGGAAACCCCCCTTCGTGCTAAGCAGTGCTGGCTGGGGGTGGATGCTGAAAGCAGAATGAAGCTCTCTTCCCTCCCTTTCCATGGGGTTGTTCTCTCCCCTTACCCCTCCTCCCCCACTTTTTTGTCTCCACCACGTTGCTGAAGTTTTTCACATGGACTTCACATCCTTCCCAGAGCCGCTGTTGCTCATGGATAGCTGTCTGATTGTTGTTCCCTGTGGGAGGATAGAACCTGGGGCTTCTATGTCACTGTTTTGATCCCTGAATCTTTTGGGGGGATGGTTGACTTCAAAGCAATGGACATGCAGTACTTAAGGGCTGACCTTGATGAGGTGTGGTTGATATATGAAAAGATTCTTCAGATTGTCTACAATCAGAAGAGATCCTGCTCATTGCCACTCTCAGTGGACATGTGCAACAGTGCTCTTAGGACTGGCTTGTGAATCACTAATGATTGGATCTGTCACGAATAATAATACTTTTGTAGTACAAGGTGAAATGTTACCGGGCATTGTAGTGATAAGAGAGGGATGAAAAGAATGTTGGGATACAATTCCTTCTTGGTGTCTTGCATTTCTGTGTATCTTTCAAGTAAAGCACTGCCTGCCTTTTGTTCTGGACTATCTTTTCAAAGATTATTGTGTAATGAGTAGCCTAGGAAGACAGATTTTCTTCCTCTGGAGCAAAGGCTAGGCATGCTTACCACCCATTATGCAGCCCATAAGATATATGGGTTTCCTAAGCTCAGAGTTCTTCTGCATTGTAACCCACTGCTTCTAAGGGCATCCATCTGGGCCCATCCACATTGCTCCTTTGGGACCTGGTGTAGATAACTAGAAAACATAGGGAAACCAATTGTAAACACAGTAGGATTCTCTAAACTTAGGAGTTTGCAAGTGTTTTAAAGTTTTGTTTCATTTTAGAGAACTGACACTAGAAATCTCAGACGGTGTGTTACAGCTGTGGTTTAAGCACGGAAGATAGCGCTCAGTTCTAGTCTGTAGGTCCACTCAGTGACAGTGCCTTTCCATTAAAGGATGGGGGCGGGGGCACGGAGTAAGAGGAGGAGAGAGAGGAGGGAATGCATGTATTTCAGTTGTAATAAAGTATTCAAGATAGATAAATACTGCTTTGATTACCTATTTGAACTGATATTTTCCCTCTCGAGGAGCTATTTGTACTGATCCTGCAGAGTAAAAGATTTCAGGTGAATGTAAAAAAACTTAGAAAACTGTAATGTGCTTTGTTGACTGGTTATAGTTATTATAAGTTACCTCATGTTCTTTTTCCCCCTTAGTATAGTATTCTGAAGGAAGGTCCTAGTATGGTCCTTAAAGTTGAGGTGCTACCTTACAACTTGTGTTCTTTTACACTGGACTGATTATGTTAGCAGTAGTTAGACAAGCGGTACAACTACTGGCTTTAGATGGCAGGTATGTTAGAGTTTAAAGACATCTCAGTAATGGCCATTTTAACTTCATAATCTTATTTACAAGGAAACTGAGGTAGAGATACAAAATAGTTTGTCTAAAGGTCCACAACTGTTAGAGGTGTGGACCTGAAATAGGGTTTACTAATATTCTGCATATCTACAGAATG
>SJYC01055779.1:0-11812 GCA_006408675.1 Madoqua kirkii | reverse complement strand
GAGAAAGAAGTCTTCAGCATTGTGATGCACTGTGCTATTTTACAAAAAAAGTTAGACATTCTTTTTGGTTATAGAAGCAACATACACTGTTTAGAAAGAGTTAAAATAGGAGACTGCCTTTCTTCTCTTCCAGTCTGCTCCCTAGAGCCTGTGGCCACTAGGTCTGTGTTTAATCACTGTTTTAACTTTTAAAAATGTACTTTTTATTCTCAGATTAGCTTTAAACTCTTAAAAAGAGGGGGAAACTACTCTGCTTATACTTTAAGCTTCCAGTCAATCACCCTCTCTCTCTAGGATTTTTCATTATACATTTTCAGTTGTAGTCTTTGATTTCAAAGAAGTTACTAAAAACTTGTTTCTTGACATGTTAGTAGCATCTCAGCTCCCTAGTTTCAACTGTGAGGAGTTTAGGGCAATCATCTTTCTTTTCCTGCTCTCTTTCTAATTTATTTTTTCTTAAAGAAACTTTTAAAAATGTACTTTTTATTCTCAGATTAGCTTTAAACTCTTAAAAAGAGGGGGAAACTACTCTGCTTATACTTTAAGCTTCCAGTCAATCACCCTCTCTCTCTAGGATTTTTCATTATACATTTTCAGTTGTAGTCTTTGATTTCAAAGAAGTTACTAAAAACTTGTTTCTTGACATGTTAGTAGCATCTCAGCTCCCTAGTTTCAACTGTGAGGAGTTTAGGGCAATCATCTTTCTTTTCCTGCTCTCTTTCTAATTTATTTTTTCTTAAAGTATAATTGATTTACAATATTATATTAGGTTAAGTATTGTTGTTCACTTCCTAAGTTGTGCCTGACTCTTTTGTGATGCTATGGACTGTGGCCTTCCAGGCTCCTCGTCCATAGGGTTTCTCAGGGAAGAATTCTAGAGTGGGTTTCCATTTTCTTCTCCAGGGGCTATTCCCAACCCAGGGATCGAACCTGTATCTGCTGCATTGGCAGGCGGATTCTTTACCACTGAGCCACAGGGGAAGCACCCAGATTCAGGAGTACAGCGTAGTGATTCAGTATTTTGCAGATTATATTCCATCCTAGGTTATTATAAGATAATGGCTATAATCCTCTATGCTATACAGTATATCCTTGTTGCGTAGTTTGTATCTGTTAATCCCAAACCACTAACTTGTTTTTTCTCCCTTACCTCTCCCCTTTGACAACCACAGATCTGTTTTCTCTGTGAGTCTCTTTCTGTTTTGCATAAAGATTTATTTGTATTATTTTTCAGATTCCACATATAAGTGATGTTTCACAGTGTTGATCTTTCTCTGACATTTCAATAAGCAAGATATTCTCTAGTTTCATCCATTTTGCTGCAGATGGCAGAATTTCATCCTTTTTATGGCTAAGTGACATTTCAATGTGTCTGTGTGTGTATGTATGTGTGTATATGTATGTACATATATATAGAGAGAGAAAGATTAAGATATATATATGTGCATCATGTATATAGATAGATAGATAATCTCATGTTTATCCTTCATCTGCTGATGGGCACTTAAGTTGCTTCCACATCTTGGCTGTTTTAAGTAATGCTGCAATGAACATGGGGGTGCGGGTATCTTTTCAAATTAGTGTTTTTATTTTCTTTGGCTATATATTCAGGAATGGGATTGCTGGATCATATAGTAGTTCCATTTTTAGTTTTTGAGGAGCCTCCACACTGTTTTTCATAGTGACTGCACCAGTTTTCATTCTCACCAGCCGTGGGAATAGAAGAGTTCCCTTTTCTCCACAGCCTCATCTGCGTCTGTAATTTGTGGGGGTTTTGGTAATAGCCGTTCTCACAGATTGTGAGATGATACTTTGTTGTGGTTTTGATTTGCATTCATTCCTCTGATGATTTGCAGTGTTCAGTGTATTTTCATGTGCCAGTTGGCCATCTGTATGTCTTTTTTGGAAAAATGTCTATTCAGGTCTTCTGCTCAGTTTTTAACTGGATGGTATTATTTTTTGTGGTATTGAGCTGTATGAGCTTTTTAACCATTTATTGATCATATCATTTACAAATAATTTCTCCCATTCTGTAGGTTGTCTTTTCCTTTTGTCAATGGTTTCCTTTTCTATGCATAAGCTTTTAAAATTTAATTAGGCCCCATTTGTTTATTTTTGCTTCTATATCCTTTGCCTTGGGAGATATATCCAAAAAATATTTATGGATTTATGTCAAAGAGTATTCTGCCTATGTTTTCTTGCAGTTTTATGGTTTTTGGTCTAACTTCAGATCTTTAATCCACTTTGAAGGGTTTTTTTTTTTTTTATGGTGTAAGGAAATGTTCTGATTTTATTCTTTTACATGTAGCTGTCTAGTTTTCCCAGCACCATTTATTGAAGAGATTGTCTTGTCCCTATTGTATATTCTTGCCTCCTTTGTTGTGTTAATTAACTGCAGTCGAGTGGGTTTATTTATGGGCTCCCTATTCTATTGATTTATGTGTCTGTTTTTGTGGCACTACCATACAGTTTTGATTGCTGTAGCTTTTTAGTATAGTCTGAGGTCAGGGAGCTTGATACCTTCAGCTTTGGTCTTCTTTCTCAAAATTGTTTTAGCTTTTTATATAGAGTGATTTTGTTTTTACATAAAATAATTATATTGAGTAGATCTGAAAATTGAAAAGCAAAAATTGAGATTTATTTATTCTATAAATATTGATTCTTTAATACTGAATACCCCTGAGCTCTGTACTCTGTCCTCTTTTCTGCCTATACTGATTCCCAAGGAGATCTCACTAGTCTCATAGTTTTAAATTCCATCTATATGCTGACTCTCAGTTTACATTTCTACTGTGCCTTCTTAACCTCACAGTCATAGGTCTGACTATATCCAGTTGATATCTCTATTCAGATGTCTAACTAGTGTCTCACAGTAAACATATCCAAAAGGAGCTGTGATATTCCGCCCTTTCCTCTTCAAGTCTTCCTATAGTATACTCAACATATGTTAGTGGCAGTTTCATTCTTCTCATTGCTCACGACACAGACCATCTAGGTCTTACTCCCCCACGCAGACTTCTGTCTGTCTCTCTCGTTAAAGTCACATCCTATATCTGTTCATGAACAGATCCTTTTGACTCCATTTTCAAAATATTTAAATAACACTCTTTGCCACATTTCTTGCTGCTGTTCTGGCACACACCTGGATTATAGCAGTGGTGTTCCAGTTGCTAATGTTTTCTCAGCCAGTAGCTAGAGTAATCCTGCATAAGTCAGATTCTGTTACTTCTCTGCTCTCTTTTCAACAGATAACTTCCCATCTCATTCAGCGTGTAAGTAAGCCAGAGTCCTTCTGTCTTATGAGGCTGTTGGCAATTTGGGACATAGTTATCTTTCTGTTCTTATTACCCATTGCTCTTTTCCTTATTCCTCTTGCCATATTAGTCTTCTTGATGTTCTTTATCTTCTGGCCATGCTGCACAGCATGTGGGATCTTATTCCCTAACCAGGTATCACACTTAACACCCACTGAGTTGGAAGCACCAGGAAAGGCTCTCTTTGCTGCTCTTTAAACAAGCCTCATGGTCCTGCCTTAGGGTCTTTGTGTTTGCTGTTTCCTCTTCTGCTTGGAAGGGTCTTTTAGGTACTTGAGCAGCTCACCCCCTCATGTTACTGAGATCTTGACTCAGATTCATTCTTATCTGAAATTCTCCCTATTACTGTACATGTCATATAATTGCTCCCTTCCTAATTTTTCTTCTCCACACTGATTACTAGCTAATAAACAATATATTTTCATTATTAGTTTTAAAAAACTCTTGTCAGGCCAGGTTCTTTGAGGAGAACAAATCACTATAGATTCTTAAAGCAAAAGGAAAACTAGTAAGGGGAATCAGATTGTTAAAATTTATTGGGAAAGCCGTCGGTTGGAGCTTGAAAGACTGTCGCCAGCTTTCGCTGCTGCTGCTGCTGTGGCTTGCGGGCAGTGCCAACACAGGGGGCTGGCAGGGAGCATTCGGTGACTGCTGTGAAACCTCCATCTGTTGCAGTCCAGGTGGCCACTGCATTCAGGAGAAGGGCTGTGTTTCTGTCTCCCTTCTGCCTTCCAAATGCTCCGTAAAGGCATTGCCTTTGCAGAATGTGAATCACATACAGAATTCTGGGATTAAAGATTTGTCAAATGGAGTTCTCATCCTTTTAGCTTTTGTGGAAGAGGAGATACAGTGGTGAGAAGGAACAATGAGATAAATATATCTATGTCTGTACGGAAAAGATATGAATACACGCATACACGCATCAGTCAGAGTTCTCTGGAGAAACAGAACGAATTAGATAAACATATATACAGAAAGAAAGAGGGGAAGAGGAGATGGGTTTATTTTAAGGAGTTGGCTTATGTCCTTGTGGGGGCTGGCAAGCCTGAAATTGCAGGGCAGGTTGCAAAGTCCTTGGGTGACATTCACTCTCCTTGATATCCTATAAGTTAAATATTGATATAAAGTTAAGAGTAATTAACTAGTATGATGTAAAGTCAGTGTATCTTATGTTATATGATAAGAAGAGAGAAGAAACCAGTTATTTGATGAGTATACACAGCATATAAGCTAAGCTAAGTCACTTTAGTTGTGTCCAACTCTGTGTGACCCCATAGACAGCAGCCTACCAGGCTCTCCCCTGTCCCTGGGATTCTCCAGGCAAGAACACTGGAGTGGGTTGTCATTTCCTTCTCCAATGCATGAAAGTGAAAGGTGAAAGTGAAGTCACTCAGTCGTGTCTGACCCTTAGCGACCCCATGGACTGCAGCCCACCAGACTCCTCCATCCATGGGATTTTCCAGGCAAGAGTACTGGAGTGGCGTGCCATTGCCTTCTCTGACACAGCATATATAACACGCCATATACAACCTTCATAATGAACTAAGGAAAAAATACTCATAACAATTATAATTCTTGTTTCTGTCACCGGTAATGTAGTGGGATCTGAGATTTATAGATTCCTCCTTCCACTGCCCCTTTTGTTTTCCTTTGCCCTCAGCGTGCACCTCAGATCGCCATGGTCCTTTACTGGTGGAGTGACCCAAACTGTTTCTGAAGGGTTTGAGTCAGTAGTAGTTCTGCCTAGGGTAGGCTATTGAAGTTTTCTGTTGAATTTAATCATTAGAAGACGTGGTAGCGCTAAGAGATGCCCTTAGGGATTTCCAGTGAGCAGACATACTCTTCTTAGCACCATTGTGGCGTTGTAGTCCCGTTTCCCCTTGATAATTAGAGTCAATTACCAGGCCAACAGAGGAAGTTCCTTCTTTGACCACTGATTCAGAGGCACTGGAAGCTTAAAGTGGCCAGGTGGCAGGCTTAACTTCCAGTTCAGTGGAAGCGTTCCTGCCTTTGGGACTAAGACCTCTAGACCAGCAGAGCAAAGGTCATGGGAAGAGGAGACAGAAGCATTTTACTAGTGAGTGGCGCTGGGAAAGCGTGACAGCCGCATGGAAGGCGGTGAAGTTAGAGCACATCCTCACACCATACGCTGCAGCAAACTCAGAATGGCCTCAAGACTTCAGTGCAAGACACGACGCCAGTAAACTCCTAGAAGAGAAGACAGGCAAAACGTACTCTGACATAAATTTTATCAGTGTTTTCCTAGGTCAGTCTCCCAGGACTGTAGAAATAAAAGCAAAAATAAGCAACTGGAACCTAATCATACTTGTAAGCTTTTTGCACAGCAAAGGAAACCATAAATAAAGTGAAAAGACAACATAAGGACTAGGGAAAATATTTGTGAACAATTTGACCAAAAAGGGCCTCGTTTCTAAAGTATGCAAATAGCTGATAACAACTCAGTAGCAAAAAAAACCGAGCCGAACAAAAAACAAGAAGACCTAAACAGACATTTCTCCAAAGAAGGCATACAGATGGCTAACAGGCACTGAAAAAATGCTCAGCATCACTAAGTATGAGAAATGCAAATCAAAACTACAATGAGGTGCCACCTCATGCCAGTGAGATTGACCATCATTAAAAAAAAGTCAACAAATAAATGCTGGAGAGGATGTGGAGAAAAGGGAACCCACCTACCCTGTTGATGAGAATGTAAGTTGCTGTAGCCACTGTGGAAAACAGTATGGAGGTTCCTCAGAAAATTAAAAATAGAATTACCATATGATCCAGGGATCCTCCTCCTGGATATGTGTCTGGAGGAAACTCTAATTACATTTTACAGTAGCCAAGACATGGAAGCAACCTAAACGTCCATCTACTAATGAATGGGTAACGAAGATGTGGTATATATACACGATGGAACATTGCCTAGCTGCAAAAAAGAATGAAATAATGCCATTTGCAGCATCATGGGTGGGCCTAAAGATTATCATGCTAAGTGAAATCCAGGGATCCTCCTCCTGGATATGTGTCTGGAGGAAACTCTAATTACATTTTACAGTAGCCAAGACATGGAAGCAACCTAAACGTCCATCTACTAATGAATGGGTAATGAAGATGTGGTATATATACACGATGGAACACTGCCTAGCTGCAAAAAAGAATGAAATAATGCCATTTGCAGCATCATGGGTGGGCCTAAAGATTATCATGCTAAGTGAAATAAGTCAGAAAAACAAAGAAATACCGTATGATGCCACCTATATGTGAAATCTAAAATAAGACATGAACTTACTTGCGAAACAGAAACAGACTCAGATACAGAAAACAAACTTATAGTTACTAAACGGGGAAAGGAAATGAGGGACGGATAAATGAGGAGTTTGAGGTTAGCTGATACAAACTACTTCATATAAAATAGATAAACAACAAGGTCCTACTGTATAGTAGAAGAAAGTATAGTCAACATCCCTTAATAAACCATAACAGAAAAGAATATGTATGTATGTGTGTGTGTGTATATATTTATATCTGAATCACTTTGCTATACACCAGAAACTAACATAACATTGTGATGATAATAAAATAAAAGTTTTTGCTTGTGGGCCAATAAATGATGTCACTTCTGTTTCCTTCTTTGATTCTTGAGTGAGTGAGTGAGTGAAGTCGCTCAGTCGTGTCCGACTCTTTGCAACCCGGTGGACTTGTAGCTCCCCCAATCTTCTCCATCCATGGGATTCTCCAGGCAAGAATACTGGAGTGGGTTGCCATTTCCTTCTCCAGGGGATCTTCCCAACCCAGGGATCGAACCCAGGTCTCCTGCATTGCAGGCAGACGCTTTAACCTCTGAGCCACCAGAGAAGACTCTTTGATTCTTGGACCTGTGAATCTTGGCTATGCAAGAAGCAGTACCATATATTGGACATTCATAGCACATAGAACTTTGGGGGGGTTTTGCCCAGGAATGCAAGGTATTGCCACCTGGCTGGTGTCCTGGCTCAGTCTTCAAAAGGTCATGCCACTATCAAACCAGCTGTTTTAGGATGATAGAGATTATAGTAAGACCAGTGAATTCCTTAGGCCATTGCCACACCTTTTTTTTTTTTTTTTTTTGCTGTGAAATGACTTCCTTGATCAGCAGCAGTGCTTTATAGAATAGGAGGAGGAAGTAGATAAGGCCTTCTGTAAGTCTATGCATAGTAGTTTTGGCAGAAGCATTTTGTGCAGGAAAGGCAAATCTATGCACAGAGTAAGTATCTGTTTCAGCTAGAATAAAGCACTGCCCCTTCCACGATAGTGTGTTAATTGCTAAGTCTTGTCTGACTCTTTGTGACCACGTGGACTGTAGCCCTCCAGGCTCCGGCTCCTCTGTCCTTAGAATTCTCCAGGCAAGAATACTGGAGTGGGTTGCCATTCCCTTCTCCAGGGGATCTTCCTGACCCAGCAATCGAACCTGGGCCTCCCCCACTGCAGCCAGATTGTTTACCGTCTGAGCCATCAGGGGAGACAGAAGTCCAATGTAATCAACTTGTCACAGGTAGCTGGCCGATCACCCCCGGGAACAGTGCCATACTGGGGACTCAGTGCAGGTCTCTGTTGCAGGAGACTTGGCACTCAGCAGTGGCAGTAGCCAAATTTGTCTTGGTGGGTGGAGGGTCATGCTGCTGAGCCCCTGCGTAACCTTCATCCCTACCACCATGGCAACTCCGAGAGCCCATTGGACAGTGACGGGGTGGCTGGAGAAACATGCTGACTCGTAGCCACAGGATGATCATCCTGTAATTATATTTCAGTGCAGCCTTTTATACTTGCAAAAATAAGAAAATGACTTGGAACTCCAAGAGATGACCAGAAAGCTACCTATTTCTTGGTTTTAATTTTGTTAATTGTTTTAAGAAAGAATTGTTAGATTATTAGAGACTTCTGGATATATATAATTATCATACAAGTTCATCTTGGAGGCTTTGTTAGTTAAAAAGCTCAAGGGAAAAGACTTGTGAAGACATAATTCTAAGACTTTTAAAAATAAAAATAAGTATAAAAATAATATTCATTGTAAAAATGAAAAATTTAGAAGCACAAAGTTTTTTATATATTATGTTCTCTCATTAAATTGTCCTCTCCTAAATTGTTTCCATTTATATTCTATTCACAAAAGTGTTTGAGAACATCTGTTTTCCTACATTTGTGCCAACATCGTATGGTAGCATACTTTAGTTTTTGCCAGTGCAATAATGAAAAAGAATCTAATTTTATTTCCTCAATTATAAGTAGGTTTAGGCATCTTTTCAAATTTTGAACAGTCTCATATATTTAACCTGGCTCTTGCTTTGCCTCTTCATTTGGAATATTGTCGTTCATTTTTTTCTGAACTTATACCATTCTTCAAAGCCCATGTCAAAATCTGTTTCTTCATTATTGATTTTTCCTGATAAGCTCAGCCTAAAGTGATATCTCCATCCTTGTATACTTGATGTTTTAGTTTCCACTTATCACAGTTTTATACCAGAACTAATGTATATGATTTTCTTTTTCTAGGATTTCCAAGTTTACAGGATGGCTAAACATTAATGGAAAGAGAAGTGTAAACCTATCTTCTTTCACTATGGAGGCAAGTTTGGCCGATGGAGAACCTGACCGAATTTTGGTGAGTGATTCAAATAGAGCATAATAAGGTACTACCATCTATCTTGGGAAGTGTTTGATATAAGCCATCATTTTATTTTAAAAATTTTTTAAAAACAAACTTCCAAAAAAGTTGATATAAAAATTATAGGTAGTTTAAAGCTTGTTGAAACGTAACCCAGTTTTCTGCCATTTCCACCCTATCTCCTACTTCTTTTTCCTTGCTTTCCTGTCCGTATATTGATATAATAGTTTGTGTTCGTGTTTTCCTCAAAACTTTGTCTTATTGAAATCAAGAGGTTATTCACAATTGAAAAAATTAAATGCCTGGAAATCTTAAATTGTGCAGCTGGGGACAGAATGAAAGAATTAAGATATAATTATTAATATATGTTGACATACATACTGTTTCTATAGAAGTGTGAAGATTTAATAAGTATTGCTGCCTGTGATTGAATTGTATTCTGAAATTAAAACACTTAGGTATGGGTGGTGGTTATAAGTGTACCTTCTCTAGTAATTAAAAAAGTAACAATTAACCAGTGGGGTAAATTAAATGATGCTTTGTCACGCATAGAAACATTTTGCTCAAGGATCATTTCATTTTCATTTTTCCTGTTGCAGTTTTAAAGATGCCATTAAATAACTGATTTATAGACTCTTTATTAGAAATGTTTGTACTACCTAAAGTAAAGATGCCAGTGGGTAAAATGTCGCCAGCTGATAGCTCTGTGGCTTGTTAGGTGGTAGATTCTTTGACAGAGTTACAATATTGGAATGATGCAGAGGCCAGCTCTTCTTTCATACTGCTGTGAAGTTGAAAGTCACTACTAAATTGAGATGTTTGTGAATTTTAATTTAGTGAATGTTCTTTGTTCAGGCTCCAGTGTAGGATCAGTAATGATTGACAGCAAAATGAAGTTTTGCTTACTTGCGTTAACTTGGTCCCACCCTTTCCTGAATTTCTGGTTCAAACTTGTTTCTTTAATGGTCAAAAAAAGTTAAACTTTAAAATGATAGCTTGTTAATAGAGAATAAAATGGACATAGACGGAACTTGGTTTATGAAGAAGGTTACTGTAACGACGATTTTAAATGGAAAACTGATGGTAGGTTATTTTGTTTTCACTATGTCTTAAAAAAAAAAAAGATGAAAGCCTTTCTTGGAACATACTATTTACTTTACCATAAATATTTTCTTATTTAAAGCTAATGGACTTCCTGAAGGTTTATTTTTGGCTAAAATATTTTAAATAATGATATAAATATCAGTAATAGCAATTGCTATTTTCTGAGTATACACTTTTTCAGACTGTCTTTGCAACAGTCATTAAAAGTAGATATTTGCTTATCCTCACTTTTAAAGACAGGGAAATAGGCTCAGGGAGGTTAATTATCTTCTCTAAAAGCTACAGCTTAAATGATGCAACTGAGGTTTATCTCTGAACACTTTCCTTTGCCACTAACATGTTGATTACATCATACCTGTCTTTCTGGATAGAATTGCTTAAAATTTATTGTTATCTTTTAAACTCAGTATCTAAGTAGATAGTATTAAATTCTATACCGAAATGTCTGCACTGTACTGCTAAAGTTTTATTCATTTTTTATTCTTAATTCTGTTGATATTGAGAGGTTAGAGCAAGTTACTTAAAACACAATGAGATCAGTTTTCTTCTTGTTCTTCATTGTTTCTTTGGTGAAATATTCTAGCTTATTTTAGAAACAGTAATAACACTGATTTCAATGTGAACTGCTGAAATTTCTCTATTCGAAAACTAATCTTGAGGTCCACCTTTGAGTTATCTATTAATGAAATATCACCTTTGAACTGCATGGCCGAAGCTAGTTAGTTTAGATCTAAGAGAGGTGGATGGGAACATGGGCTTTGTAGATACTTGGTTGTGTTTTAAAATCTGAGCTCTGTCACTTAGTTACATTTTCAGGGTTTCCAATTTACCTCGGGTTTTAAATAAAGATTAGTAGTAATATGTACTTAATATTTACTTGAGTTTTAATTGAGGTAATATATCTATAAAACGCCTTTTTACACATCTGTACACGTTATAAATACCCAGTAAATAAAAGCTAGTATGGTTATTGTTAATATAACTATTAATATTCAGCATTTTCTCCAAAAATATAAATAATTAGAGGCAGAAGAGGCAGCAAAGCACACTTTTAAAGTCCTGCACTGTTGAGTGATTTTGGATTTGCACTTTCTCTGAATCTCATTTTTACTATTTAAAATATTGAGGCAAATGAAAAATACGTAAATATGAATACTCATCCTGCCTACTTGACAGAGACAGTATGATCTAGTGAAACCAGAAAGCTCTTTGAAAATATAAAGCAACATGTCAGTATGTAGTGGCAGTGTTGTGTAAAACCTAATCGTGTGCACTAGTTTTTAAGACAGTATTAGTTAGCTTCTTTTGAGTGCAGTCTTTATGCAGAGTGCTGTGGCCAGTGAAGGGGATGTTAAGAGATATAAAATGTAGTCTGTCTGAATTATGTTTATTTTGAGAAGACCAGATAGAGGGATGAATAAATAAGGCAGTAATAAGCATTTACTAAGTGTCAAATGAGGGACATAAGGCATAGTTACACAAGTTGTGAAAAGGTTTCTGAAGAGAACACAAATGAATAGGGTATAGGGGTCCCAGGATTGAAAATGATCAAGGAGAGCATTCTAGAAAGGGAGGATGGCAAGAGACAAGATTAAAGATGGAATTAATTACACAGGGTTTATTCAGGGGAAAGCGCATAGAAAAATTGGAAGGTAATATTGTTTATTCCTTGGAAGGAAAGTTATGACCAACCTAGCCAGCATATTAAAAAGCAGAGACATTACTTTGCCAGCAAAGGTCCATC
>SJYC01055777.1:0-23818 GCA_006408675.1 Madoqua kirkii | reverse complement strand
TACATTAATTTAGTTTCTTCACTACCATTGTTGATTTAGTAACTTGTATGTTTTTGTTTGGGGGCTTCCCTGGTATCTCAGATGGTAAAGAATCTGTCTGCAGTGAGGGAGGCCTGGGTTTGATCCCTGGATTGGAAAGATCTCCTGGATTTATAAAGACAGTATTTTGGTGGACAGTTTCTTAATAACTGACCCTTAAGACATTGATGCATTCAAGTCTAATGATAAATTATCCATATGTCAATTAATCCTCATAAAGTATTCTTGTACAGTGGCACTTGGTTGTTAATAGATCCCCCTTCTCAGCCCTAAGTGGACCTGGAGGGAGAAAGGCTGTGAAGTTTCTAGTCTATAATAAATGGGTCACCAAATTTGGTACATATGCTCATCTAATATTTGAATACCCTTTGAGACCTGCCTGCCAAGTGTTTGGCTAATGCTTGTATACTTCAGGATTGCCTCATAGAGGCCTTTTCTTTTCAACTTTAACAAAGATTATGCTATCAGCAGAGCCTTTTGCAAACCTCCGAGTCCTGTGGCTACTTTCCCCCCTTAGTCTTTGTGGGAAACTGTTAGAGATCGCTTAGTCTAATAGTCTGTCTAACGTAAGGATTCTGTCCACAGTACCCCCTGACTGAGGTCATCCAGCCTCGGCGTGAACTCACGCAGGTATAGGAAGCTCCGCTTCTCAGAAGGCAGCTCAGCTCATTGTGCTGGTTCCCTCGCTGCTACAGGCTACCACAAATGTAGTCTTAAAGTAGCAGTGACTGATTATCTCAGCGCTCTGCATATTAGAAGTCTGAAAACAAGATGCTGTGTTCATTCTGGAGGCTCTGAGGGGACTGTGTGTTTCTGTTTGTCGTCGATACCTGGAGGTAGCAGTCTTGCGAGGGCCCGTGGCTTCCTCCTCCCGTTCAGCTCTGCCTTTGTTGCCACGCCTCTTGCTATACTCACCTTCTTGTCTCCTTCTTGTTAGGACCCTTGGAATTACTTTGGGTCCACTCAGGTAATTCAGAATAATTGCTCTATCTCAAGATTTTTGACTTAATCACATCTGCAGAGTCCTTTGCCTCACGTAATTAACATTCACGGATCCTAAGGCTTCTAAACTAATTCACAGATTCTAATATCTTTTTTGTTGTTGTCTTTTTATTTTGGCAGCTGAGCTTGTGGGATTTTAGTTTCCTGACCGGAGATTGAGCCCTTGGCAGTGTGAGCATGCAGTCCTAACCACGGATTGCCAGGGAATTCCTGGGATGTGGACATTTTGGGGAGGCCATTATTCTACCCACCATTGTCATAGTACTAACCTCTGGTGCATCCCAGCCTAGTGAAGTGGGCCCTATTGCCAGATAATCCAAAATCAGGTAGTCTGGTGGGGCATCTCACCTAAGGAATTGCCAGTTAGATTAAGCTCCTAAATTAGGTAAATTCTTAGGTGGCAGAGATCTTATGTAAAATAATGAAACAACTAGACATATTAGTCACCAATTTATTACCTACATACTCCTCGTCTTTTATATTAAAATAGCTTCATCTTCCTAATAACCGTTTGCTGACTATAACCATTTAATCACACATACAAGAATGATAATAGAGACCTTCCTTGCAGCCTTAATCTGTGACGCTTTGAATGCGTGTGTGTGTTTGGCTGTGCTGGGTCCCCCTTGCCGCATGAGGGCTTTATCTAGTTGTGGAGATGGGGGCTGCTCCCTGGCTGCGGTATGAGCTTCTCTTGTTGCAGAGGATGGGCCCTAAGGTGCGTGGGCTTCAGTAGCTGTGGCCCGTGGGCTTAGCTGCCCCATCGCATGTGGGACCTTCTCGGACCAGGGACGGAGCCCACATGCCCTGCACCGGCAGGCGGAGTCCTCACCGCTGGGCCAGTAGGGGGCGCCCTCAAACGTGTTTAAGAAATAAGATGAACTAGTATAATGAACCCTAATGTACCCATCACTCATCTTCAGCATTACTAGTTCAGGTCAGTCTTGTTCACGTATACTTCTGCCTTCCCACCTCGTTTTTTGTTTGTTTGTTTTTTTTTTAAAATCCCGTATGCATCATTTTATTCATAAGTATTTCAGTATAATCTCTAAAATATGAAGACTTTTCTTTAAAACTTTAACCATAAATACCATTCTTACTCTAAAAAAAGAGTAATTCTTTAATATCAAATACTTAGTTATTCCTTGAATTTAGTTTTATTGTCCTTGTATTGGGCTTGGTTGATAAGTTACTCTGTCCTTTTTAATCTTTTCCGTTTCTCCTGCATCTGTTTTTGATTTTTCCTTTTCAGTGTTGATTTTTATTTTCATTTTACTGAAGAAATAAGAAATAAGAATAAGAAAATCTGGATTTTCCCCCATGGTCATTATTCAATGTGTTCTTCAGTTGCTTATATTTCTTGCAAACTGGTAGGTAGACAGTTTTAACCTGAGGCTTGCTCAGATTCAGGTTCAGTTTTTTTTGACAACAATAATTCATTGATGGGGTTGTGTATTACCATCAGGAGGCATATAATCTATTTTCATTTGTTTAATATGTAAATACATTTAATCTTTTTTGACTGTAAAAATAATACATGCCAATGTGGCATATTTAAGCAATAAAGAAAAATATAATAAAATTTATTTTCTAGAGGTAACCACTGTTATTATTTTGGAGGCCTCTTTCCTAAGTGTATTCATGTGCATATCTTACACATGAGATTTTATAAGTAGGGTCATAGCATACAAATTTATGTATCAGTACTTAAAAAAAATTTTATGGCCGTTGATGATCATCACTTAGATCTGTTAATTCACTAGGAGCATAAATTAATAGCAGTACTTAAGTACACTTAAATATTTGTAATATTTGAACTGCCCAAGTGGGAAAATATTACTCAGTGTTTTCTATTGTTTGAGTGCTTAGATTCTTAGTATGTCTTCCTTTTTTTTTTAACTTTTAAAAGTTATCCTTGATTCCCTTATAGGTTGAATAATGTAAACATTTTCCAGGTAGATGATAGGACTCCAATAAGTCTGGGGAGCTAAATTAGAGAAAAGGTTAACTTTGAAAAAGTAGAAGAAATAGCCAGTGTTTTATATAGTACTTCAGCAGAAATTCCAAGTCAGAAATCTTTGGTATTTCCATTATGTTTGGAGATTTTCTCAGCGTGTTCCTAGGACTATGGAACTCAAGATCTTTTCAGAGGGTCTGTGAGGTCTGAATTATTTCTGTAGTAACTCCATGGTACTTGATGTTATTTGCTTTGTTTCTCATTCTCGTGAGCGTCTAGTGCACTTTTTACCCAGGACTGCATAAAGTGTGATGTCATTGCTCTGCTGGCTAATGAAGTGTATGCTTGTGTATTCTTGTGTTTTCAAATTTTCTTAGTTTAATTTTTTTTCTAAGCAGTGATTTTTAATTTAAATAAGCTCCATTTTTTATAAGAGTTTTAGGCTTACAGAAAAATTGTGAACATAAAGAATTCCATATAGCTTGTACTCAGTTTCCTTCCTCTATTATTAACATATTAGTATGGTACATTTGATACAGTTAATGAATCCATCCTCATACATTATTACCTGAGGTCCATACTTTGGTCTTTGTTTCAGATTTCCTTAGTTTTTACCTAATATTCTTTTCCTATGTGTGTGAATCCCATCAGGTAGCACTTTACATTGAGTCATCACATCTCCGTAAGGTCCTCTTAGCAGTTAAAATTTCTTAGAGTTTACTTGTTTTTTACAATCTTGACATTTTTGAGGAGTATTAGTCAGATATTTTGCAGTGTCACTCAACTGGGATTTGTCTGCTGCTTTTTTGATGATTAGATTGAGTTTTAGGGAGGAGACTACAGAGGTAAAATGCCATTTCATCACATGATTATGGAAAAGTATGTATACTGTCAACTTGGCTTATCACTGTGACTTGGCTAGCAAAGATAGTGAATTTCTCACTTTTAATTTCTAATTCAACAAATATGAATAGGTATAATCCATACAAACAGCAACTCTTTGGAGTCTTTGGCAATTTCTAGGAGTATAGAGAGATCTGGAAATACTAAAGTTTGTTAACAGAATTTTAAACCAGGAGTTACTTTGCAATACTGTCTGAACATACAGGTAGCAATGTTTTAGGATAAAGTTTTGGAAATAGGCTAGATCTGAAGAAGAAGCTGGGAAGTTGAGTAAAGATAGCAAAGGAGCCTTGAGTATGACTGGAATCTGCAGTAAGAGAGCAGATAGAAAGAAAAGAACAGATAGTTGAGGACTGAGCATCGGTGAAGCTCACGTGTTTTATTGAGTGGAAGGACAGAATGGAGGTGGGAAATTAGGAGAAAGGAAGCCAGAACAGTGGAGTGTTTTAGAAACTAAAGGAAGAGAGGGCTTGTGTGGTGGAAAGGCTGATATAATTAAATATATGCAAGGAGTTTAAGAATTTTGAAAAAGCCCCAAAACATGCCAGAGAAACCTGACAGATTTATAGATTGACTGTAATTTCCTGAAGTCTTGGAAATTTTTTTTTAAAGGTTTAGTTTCAGTGTAAACATACTATTGATCTTTTTTTTTTTTTTTTTGCCACTTTTAAAATGATTAATGAAGTACTTAATTCCTTCTATAAACTGTGAGTGCTCTCCAGATTCAGATTCAGGTATACAAAGTTGAATCACTCTGAGAAAATTTGTCTTTTTTTTAGATCTTGCCCTGTTCAGAAGTTGCTGAAGTTCAAGAGACAGTGAGTAACACATGGTGCCACATTCAAAATGTTAACATTTTTGTATTTCTTTAGGGTTTCATGTTAATTCTTAAAATACATTTTCTACTACGTTTAATCTCAGATGATTCTGTTAGTACAAAAAGCAGCTAAGGTAAATTGAAAAGCTTACTTTAAAAATTGCATTTTCATTTGGCCAACATGTTAATACATTTAATCTTTTTTTATTAGAAAAATAACATATAACAAGGTGGCATAATTAAACAGCAACAAAAAGCACAGTGAGTAAACTTCATTTCCTGGAGACACCACTGCTCTTCTCTCGGTGGCCCCTGTCTTAGGCGCTCAGCTGTAAGGGCCCCTCCAGTGGCTCAGCTGGTAAATAACCCACCTGCGACGCAGCGGACCCTGGTTGGATCCCTGCGTCGGGAGGACCCACTGGGGAAAGGATAGGCTGCACGCTCCAGTATTCTTGGGCTTCGCTTGTGACTCAGCTGGTAAAGAATCTGGCTGCAATCGGGAGACCTAGGTGTGATTCCTGGATGGGGAAGATCCCCTGGAGAAGGGAAACGATACCCCCTCCAGTATCCTGGCATGAATCCCATGGACTGTATAGTCCATGGGGTCGCAAAAAGTCAGACACAGCTGAGCGACTTTCACTTCTTAAGTGATTCACGTGTGTATCTTACACATGAAGTTTTATAAAAGTGGGCTCATAGCATACAAATTTCTGTATCCGTACTGTTAGAAAAATTTATTTTAACCAAAGTGTAGTTGGTTTACAGTGTTGTGTTAATTTCTGCTGTACAACAAAGTGCTTCATATAACCTACTTTTAAAAGCCAATATGTAATGGATGTTTTTTAGTCCCCAAAAAAATAAAACCAAACTGTAATGACTACATAGTATTTTATTACGTGAATATATTATTATTTATTTAATTCCATGTTTTAAGTATATCATTTACTATAAATGATGTGATAAATATCTTTGAACACATCTTTTTAAACATTTTGAGTGATCATCTTAGTATGCATTCCTAGTAGTGAAATTGCTGTATCAAAAATGCAACTGCCTGGCAGATTGGATCATATTCTCTAACAGTGATAAACTCTAGTCACAGAAAAATATTCCTTTAAAATGTCTCCTGCAAAACTCAGGAATAAAATGTGGACATGTGTGTTTTGCCGATGATTGTAGGAATATGAAAAATATCATTTCATTGTAATGAGTACTGTTTATAGGACAAGAAGATTTCAGCTGCATAGTATATTCCTCACTAAAGTTGCTTACTCTAAGAGCCAAAAATAATGCTAAGGAGAGCAGTCTTAAGATGCTTTATATAACCCTTCTTTAGAATTGTGGCTTCTGGGAGCCCGCTGAAGCAGGATTGCTTCTGAGTACAACTTGATCAGCAGTATTGGGGAAAGAGGTGCCATCTGCTTGCGAGTTTATTTTGAACTCTGCTCATATCAGTGGTTGATAAGCTATCTGGACTTTCTCTTAAGCTCGACAGATTTTTTGCTGTTTGTCGTTTAGTCACTCAGTCACGCTTGATGCTTTTGCCGCCCATGGACTGTTGCCTGCCAGGCTCCTCTGTCCTAGGTTGTTTAGGACTGAGGGGTTTCTCAGAATGGAGGGTGTGATTATGAATTTCTACTTCTCCCTTTATATTTCTTAAAGATTGTAAGTTTTGTGCTAATTGATGACATGGCAAATACTTA
Organism: Madoqua kirkii; assembly: GCA_006408675.1. NCBI lineage: Eukaryota > Metazoa > Chordata > Mammalia > Artiodactyla > Bovidae > Madoqua > Madoqua kirkii. The sequence continues at coordinate 17,397 of SJYC01055777.1, read as the reverse complement.
GAAATATATCAAAATAAAATCACATTTTTTGCATTATGGTCTTTTCCTGAAAATTTTAACCTAAAATCAGTAAAGATTTAGATAATGGGTATATTTCATTCTTTAAAGTACTGTTAGTATATACTATGTATACAATATACTAATGAATTCTAAGTTAAAAAATTCCAGGCATTTTACTCTTTTATTATTTGTCAGCTCATGCTTTCTGCTGAAGCAGAGAATTTAAATGATAAAAAAATTGAGATGATGACTCTGTGCACATTGTTCAGAGGATGATGGTAAACATGGTGAGTTGCTCAGAGAGAAGACATTGTTCTGTCATACTTTAGTAGTCTCTTTCTGAACAAGCTGAGAAGTTCCTGGATTTTTTGAAATTTTAGTACTATTTTGGTTCTCTTAAAAGCCAAGAAGAGTGGCTAGTTTTTCATTTTTTTAATATAAATTTATTTTAATTGAAAGCTAATTACTTTACAATACTGTATTGGTTTTGCCATACATCAACATGAATCTGCCACGGGTATACACGTGTTCCCCATCCTGAACCCCCCTCCCTCCTCCCTCCGCATACCATCCCTCTGGGTCATCCCAGTGCACCAGCCCCAAGCATCCTGTATCATGCATTGAACCTGGACTGGCAATTTGTTTCATATTTGATATTATACATGTTTCAATGCCATTCTCCCAAATCATCCGACCCTCTCCCTTTCCCACAGAGTCCAAAAGACTGTTTTATACATCTGTGTCTCTTTTACTGTCTTGCATATAGGGTCATCGTTACCATCTTTCTAAATTCCATATATATGTGTTAGTATACTGTATTGGTGTTTTTCTTTCTGACTTACTTCACTCTTTATAATAGGCTCCAGCTTCACCCACCTCTTTGGAACTGATTCAAATGTATTCTTTTTAATGGCTGAGTAATACTCCATTGTGTATATATACCACAGCTTTCTTACCCATTCATCTGCTGATGGATGTCTAGGTTGCTTCCATGTCCTGACTATTATAAACAGTGCTGTGATGAACATTGGGGTACATGTGTCTTTCTTCAATTCTGGTTTCCTCTGTGTGTATGCCCAGTAGTGGGATTGCTGGAACATACGACAGTTCTATTTCCAGTTTTTTAAGGAGTCTCCATGCTGTTCTCCATAGTGGCTGTACTAGTTTGCATTCCCACCAACAGTGTAAGAGGGTTCCCTTTTCTCCACACCCTCTCCAGCATTTATTGCTTGTTCTGAGTAATACTCCATTGTGTATATGTACCACAGCTTTCTTATCCATTCATCTGCTGATGGACATCTAGGTTGCTTCTATGTCCTGACTATTATAAACAGTGCTGTGATGAACATTGGGGTACATGTGTCTTTCTTCAATTCTGGTTTCCTCTGTGTGTATGCCCAGCAGTGGGATTGCTGGATCATATGGCAGTTCTATTTCCAGTTTTTTAAGGAATCTCCACATTGTTCTCCATAATGGCTGTACTAGTTTGCATTCCCACCAACAGTGTAAGAGGGTTCCCTTTTCTCCACACCATCTCCAGCATTTATTGCTTGTAGACTTTTTCTGACTGGTGTGAAATGGGACCTCACTGTGGTTTTGATTTGCATTTCTCTGATAATGAGTGATGTTGAGCATCTTTTCATGTGTTTGTTAGCCATCTGTAAAAGGTACTTGTACAGAGCATTTCAACATCAGTATTTTCATATTGTCTTTGTTTGTGTGTTACACAACATGGAGCTGCACACATTAAGCCCAAGTCCTGAAAGCAGTAAGAAGAAGAAGTGTAGTGTGAGGTCAGCAGTGTGCAGAAGTCTCCAGTTATGTCAGTTACTTGGTAAAATTAATGTGTAATCTTTAATAATATCTCATTTCCCAATTAGCGTCATTTGCAAATAATTCTGAGAGATCATTTCACTTGCGTCTCAATTTAGTGCCTTTTTGTCTACATCGCATCCTTCTGGGAAAGGTTTCTGAAGTGACCTTAGTTCTCCTTGCGTCTTCTGTTTCTGTTTGTGATGTTTCACAGCAACTCTTAGTCCTGTTGTTGTTCCATTATATGTTTCCTGTGCCTGTTTCTGGAGCATTTTTTAATCTCCTGTGATGAAGCCATTCAGATCGTATACCCTAACTCTCACACAGGCCATGATTTATACTATCTCCTTACCAGCCTAAACCATTCGCTGTACATGCATGTCCAGCTGCCTACTTGATATTTTGACTTGGATGTCTGACAGACATTTTAAACTTAACCTGTTCCAAACTGAGAGACAGTTGGCTCTCCGTGTAAAACTGAGGGTTCTGCATCCATGGATCCAGCCATCTGCAGATGGAAAATATTTGGGGAAAAAAATTCCAAAAAGTCCCAAAAAGCAAAACTTGAAGTTGCCACATGCTGTGGCTGCTGCTGCTGCTAAGTTGCTTCAGTCGTGTCCGATTCTGTGCGACCCCATAGACGGCAGCCCACCAGGCTCCCCCGTCCCTGGGATTCTCCAGGCAAAAATACTGGAGTCGGTTGCCGCTTCCTTCTCCAATGCATGAAAGTGAAAAGTGAAAGTGAAGCCACTCAGTTGTGTCCGACTCCTAGCGACCCCATGGACTGCAGGCCACCAAGCTCCTCTGTCCATGGGATTTGTAGTGTTTTCATTGTATTTACTAGGAAATCTGTATGCAGGTCAGGAAGTGACAGTTAGAACTGGATATGGAACAACAGACTGGTTCCAAATAGGAAAAGGAGTACGTCGAGGCTGTATATTGTCACCCTGCTTATTTAACTTATATGCAGAATACATCATGAGAAACGCTGGGCTGGAGGAAACACAAGCTGGAATCAAGATTGCCGGGAGAAATATCAGTAACCTCAGACATGCAGATGACACCACCCGTAAGGCAGAAAGTGAAGAGGAACTAAAGAGACTCTTGATGAAAGTGAAAGAGGAGAGAGAAAAAGTTTGCTTAAAGCTCAACATTCAGAAAACGAAGATCATGACATCTGGTCCCATCACTTCATGGGAAATAGATGGGGAAACAGTGGAAACAGTGTCAGGCTTTATGATTTTTTTGGCTCCAAAATCACTGCAGATGGTGACTGCAGCCATGAAATTAAAAGATGCTTACTCCTTGGAAGAAAAGTTATGACCAACCTAGATAGCATATTCAAAAGCAGAGACATTACTTTGCTGACTAAGGTCTGTCTAGTCAAGCCTATGGTTTTTCCTGTGGTCATGTATGGATGTGAGAGTTGGACTGTGAAGAAGGCTGAGTGCCGAAGAATTGATGCTTTTGAGCTGTGGTGTTGGAGAAGACTCTTGAGAGTCCCTTGGACTGCAAGGAGATCCAACCAGTCCATTCTGAAGGAGATATTAGTCCTGGGATTTCTTTGGAAGGAATGATGCTAAAGCTGAAACTCCAGTACTTTGGCCACCTCATGTGAAGAGTTGTCTCATTGGAAAAAACTCTGATGCTGGGAAGGATTGGGGGCGGGAGGAGAAGGGGACGACCGAGGATGAGATGGCTGGATGGCATCATGGACTTGATGGAGGTGAGTCTGAGTGAACTCTGGGAGTTGGTGATGAACAGGGAGGCCTGGCGTGCTGCGATTCATGGGGTCGCAAAGAGTCGGACACAACTGAGCGACTGAACTGAACTGTTTACTTAGTATTAACTTTGTATTGGATATTATAAGTAATCTAGAGGTGATATAAAGTATATAGGAGGATGTACATGGGTTATATGCAAATATTGCAGCATTTTAAATAAAGGACGTGAGCATCCACAGATTTTGGTATTGCCCTGGGGTTCTCTCTGGATGCCAAGGGATGACTGTAGTTACATTTCTCCCTGTAAATGAGTTTGTCTTACTGTCTTTTCCATCTCAGATGATGGCAGTTCCATCCTTTCAGGTGCTCAAAGTCCAACGCTTGACTTCATTTTGATTCCTTTTTTGTTTTACCTCATACTTGGCCTATTTGGAAATTCTGTGGACCTCACCTTCAAAATATACTTCGAATTTAACCACTTCTCGCCCCTCTCACTGCTCCCATCTTGGTCCAAGTTTCTGTCATCTCTCCCCTATAATGTTGCTGTAACTTCTGAACTGATGATACCCTCATCCCTCTGATCTCTTCTCAGTACAGCTGCTGGAGCAGTCCTGTTATAAAGCTCTCATATATGTTACTCCTTTTCTCAGAACCATCCGGTGGCTTCCCAACTCATCCAAATAAAACAAAAGTCTTGACTAGGTCCCATAAAGTCCTGCAACTGTTTGCTTCTTTGACTTCATCCACCGCTCTCCTACTTGAATTGTATTCCAGTCTTCTGACCTTCTCACTGTTCTCCAGACTTGCTCCCATCCAAGTCCTCTGCTCTAATCTTGATCTTCCTGCTCCCTGGAATACTCTCCCCCTTTATGTCCTTATGGGAAGTTTCCTCATTTTATTCAGTTAACTTTGTAGTGATGCCTCCTTAAGCCACCCTATCTAAAACTTTAACTCCATCTTCCCTAACATTTTATACGTCTTCATTTTCTGCTTATTTTTCCTTAGTGTTTATAGTATATAATATACAACAAAGTTTTACTTGTTTATTATGTTACTGTTTATCTTTCCCAGTAGACGTAACTGCCACCAGGGCAGAATTTTGTTGTCCACTGCTCCATTCCTCGGTGCCTAAAATGATACCTGTCTGTATAGTAGGTACTGAATGAATATTTGGGTGGGTGGGTCCATGGATAGATGACAGATCAATGGTAAGAGTAGATAGTGTTTACTTTGATTATTCTCCAGTGCCTCAGTCTGAAAAAAATACTGAGTTAATCCAGTAGAATCAGGTTTATATGACACAGGTATGCCTGTGCAAATACTGTAGAAAACATAGTTTGAAATAAGTTGTTTAGAAGTTGCTTATATGCTAAGGGTTTTTTACGCTAGTAAAAATGCAAGGCGTAGAGCTGCGCACATGACATAGTGCTTTTAATCAGCATAATTTAAGAATTATATACAGCTCTACAGTGGAATTGAACTTAATCTTTTATCCTAAATAGAAGACCAGCTTGAGAACGTCAAATGTGACTGGCCCTGCGAAATTAAATACTTTTGGCTATGTATATGTGATTAGAACCATTGCTTTCCTTTAGGAAGTTATTGCTCAGTCTAGGGAAGCTGATAATTATTTGTATCAACAGGAAGATTTTCCCAAAGATGCCTGTGAAGCATTTGTAAAGTATGCCAGAGTTGTCTCTGCAGTTTCCTAACCTCCTTCAATTTTCCAGTATTGTCTTAATTATTTATTGATATATAACAAATCATCCCCAAGTTAAGTTGTAGAAAACAAGCGTTTAATACCTTACAGTTTCTGTGCGTAAGGAATCTGAGAGCATCTGGCTGTCTCTAGTTCACAGCCATTCATATGGTCAAGGGACTGGGGAAGGAGCTGCTGCTGAGGGTGTCAGGGGAGATGGAAGAGCCACTTCCAGGCTCACTGAAGGCTGGTCAAGACCTCAGTTCCTTTCCTTCTTGGGCTTTTCTGCACGATCGCCTCGTGACTCCGTGGCTGGTTTTCCCCAAGTTGCTCTGTCTGGGGCAGAGACAGAGACCCCAAACAAAACAGAAGTCACAGTCTTGTTAACAGTCTAATTTTGGAAATGACATTTTCACTTCTGCCGTATTCTTTTTATTAGAAGCAACTCAGCACATCCAGTATATGCTCAAAGAGAAGGAATTATACACCAAAAAGTGGGGATCACTGGGGTCATTTTAGAAGTTGCCTGCCACAAATGTTTTAATCTCTTTCCACATACTTGCTAGCTATAATAACATGGCCATTTCAGTAATAAGGATTTGAGCACAATTACTTCATTGTCCCTAAAACTGTATTTTTTTTTTAAGTTTTATCAGTGAAACTGAAATGTGTTTATAGAAGAATGAGCTTAAATGGGCAGCTACCGAAAAATAAATAAAGCAAATGCCTTTAGAGGAATTAGAACATAATTTTATGCATTGTGAAATAACCTTCACTTAGGAAGGTAACAGGGCCAAGCTTATTTTCCCTCTGGGAGACAACATAAACCCAAAGCAAACAACTGCAACTTTTTTGGAGGATGAATGCAAAACCAGTTAAGTAAGACTCCCCATTTCCTTTAAATAAGACCAAACAATAATGTCATCAGTGGGAATTATTTGTTTTTGTTGTTGCTTTAGTTCTGATACAGATCCATGCTTGGTATTTGAAATGAAGGGAAGAGAACTAAGGACTCTTTTCCTGCAAGAGAGACCAAAACACTTATCTGTAGGTGATGTTTAGTGTCATATTGTTTATTAAAATAGTTACTAGAGGAACAGTCAGCAGTCTTTTTCCTGTTTCTGTTGATTGATTGCAAGTTAATCGTTCAAGAATTTGATCTGTCTTCCTGGAGACTGGTAGCTCTAGATGCTGTGCTTGATACTAGTGGGTCCTAGGAAAGTTTTGTCTGGCTTAACTTTAGTGTTCTTCTCTTTGGTTTTTGCCGCTTTGTTGATGTCTCTATAAAAGCTCTTTGCACAATGCTTGACTTAAGTGCTCAGTAAACTCCTTCTTTCTTTTTGTAGAAGAAACAGACTGAATTTCTACATAGTGTTAAGCGTTTTCAGGGCATGCAGAACTAATATTTAATAGTGCATGAGTGTTACATATTTTTATACCACTTGAGTTTAAAGGATGAATTACTTTTGGCTATCCTTTTTCTAAATAATTTTTTAATCACTCCTAACCCATACCTTGAATCGTAATTGGAAGTAATTTTTCACTTGAGTAATTTTCAAAACAAAAGACTTGAGTGATTTCATTTTTCTCTTTCCACCTTCATTTTCCAAAATCAGAACAAACATTGGGTAATGCCTAAGACAAGGTCTTTTATGTGTGGGAAAAAAAATTCCTTGCAAATTATGATTATTAGCATGTGCTTTCTACTTATAAACTAATGCTATTTTCCTTGTCCTTTTGTCTTACTGCTGCTTCAATCCTGATATACTTTGCTTCTTCCTGGCTTGGATTCTGTGTGTTTGCTGCTCAATTATCCTGCATTAAAAGCTTCTTGGTGATAGCAAAGATGTCCTTGGGCCATCAAGTAAGTAGTTACAGTCTGAATGACATGTTTGCAGACGTGGTAATATTTTGATGTGTACTTATAAAAGGTATATGGTATTTCTGTTTTGATTATTAAGTCTTCTGCTTTGTTTCTAGGCATTGAAATATAAAGACTGTAAATGATCATTCAGTACCCATCTGTTGTCAGTGTCCATCTGAGATAATAGTGTTTGTGTACTTACATCTTACTTATCTAAAGATGGATTATTTACTTAGTTATCTAATTCACCATTTATAAATTCATAATTCCTAAATCATGAATTAATGCTTTTTTATAGTATCCTTTCTACAATCATCATAAAGCACAGATCAGACTACTTTGAGGCTGGACAAGGTATAATGAATTCACTGCCATATGAAGTGAGAAATACGGTTTTATTTTTGTCAGAGCTTTTATATAATAGATAATCTGGTTATGAAAAAAAATATTTTTACTTTGGTAATTTCATAAGTGAAGCCTGTTTTATCTAGGGATTTAGAAACTGTATCCTTTAAATTTATGTTTTAAAAAAACCTGTTTTTGACTAGATACGGTGCTAGCTTTGAGGAATACACAGTGAATAAAACATTTGCCTTGGCTTTATGCTAGTAGGAGAGTTAGACCTGTGAATACATAATTTCAAAGCTTTGTGACATATTAAACGTACTGATGTGAATGAAACTTCAGAGATCATTTAAATAAAGCATTAATTTTTGTAGATGAGTCTGAAGCTAAGATCTTAAGTATACCCAAGGAGTTAGAGTTGGTTACTAGTTTAGTAGTCATCTTCTGATTTTCAAAAATCAGAATAAAGCTATCATTTCACTGAAGTAAGTCAAACCAAATAATTAAAGTATTACTGCATTATAAATCAAAAGGTTTTTAACTTTATTCAAAACCCATGTGGAAATTATATTGATTCAGTAAGTTTTCGTATTTATTCCTAAATAATTGTGTGACTGTTGCAAGTCAGTTGACTGCTTTGGGGCTCATTTTCCTCATTGGTTAAAGAAGGGGACCTAGAGAGATAATGGCAAAGTACTTTGGTCTAGATCAGTTACTGTTTGTCTCTGATAATGGATATAGTACGTTTATAATTTTGTTTTCTAAAGAGAGAGGTAATTTAAAGTAATATGCTAAAATTCCATTTTTATTCTAATTGTAACAATTCATAGTATTGAGTAGTTCATGGCATTATTAGAGTAGTAAAATTTTAAAGTAGACCCTTCAGTATTCACCTAGAACTACCACAGCGTTAATCGGCTAGCCCCCAATACATAACAGAAAATTTAAATAAAATTCTTTGAAGTAGAAAAAGCATACACATCCCAAAACATTTCTGTCTTCTGGTTCAGCCTTACTTATGATACCTGGTAGATATTTTCAATGCATTTTTCAGTTACTTTAATTACCTCATGTATTTAGATGTTGACTCACGTGAACTTATTGTCACTGCTGAACTTTAGAAATAGAATTGCATTTTTAATATCACTTGAAGTGGTTCTTAGGACCTGGGTTTTATAAATAAGAGTCTTTAATTTCTACTTGAAATAGAAGACATTTATTATAGTTATGTATTTTAAACACATATGAGTTAAAATATATAACATATGTTAGAGGTGAATTTATATTGTAATTTATATATTAGAGTTTGTATGTACTCTGCCAACTATTAGAAGACTGCAGCTGTGTTACTTACTATAGACCATATATCATTTTGAGTGAAATGTAATTCTAAATGTAATTTAGTACTTCATTAGGATCTATACTATTCAGTGAAAAAACTATAGAGATACATAGCAACATATTTAAATTACTAATGTGTTTGAGAAAAGGTATACCATCTTCTCTGTAAGAGGATATTTAGGATTTCTTTTAAGGGATTATTTATGACTTTAGAAGACTTAACTTATTTTTAGTAGTTTTTACTTAGATTAAGGGCAAGAACCAGACTTTGAAGCTTGTAAAATTCTCCTGACTTTGTATTGATGAGTTAAATTCGGAAAGTGAGGAATGGTAGTTACGGAATCATATCCTGCTTAAAAGTTGCAGCTGGTTTGTTAATTGTATTACTGTGAATGAGTCCAGTGTGGTTAATTTCTGTCTTAATATGGCATTCAGCAGAGCAGGCTGCTTTGCTTTGCCTGCTTTGCTTTACTTTCATTATGAAGCGGAACCGGAAGAAGGCACCGTCCTGCTGTCTCTAGACAGGGAGGCTGGTGGTTGCATCACGAGAGACTATTTTGGAATCCTGTGGAGATTCATTGGTCAAATATTGATCCAGGCACTTAGCAAGTATTTATTGTCAGTTTTATGCCGAAGAATACAAATGAAAAAAAGTCACTGCCTTTCCTGAGTTTATAAGCAAATATTCTACTAGTATGCAAATGATGCAGGGCATCAAAATGATTTTTATATTATGCAAATTTCCTATATGGTTAGTGTTTGTGAATGATGTAAGAAAAAACAAATAGAAAAATAGACTTTCTGGTTTTTGTAAGGAAATATACTTCGTATGTTGCTATTTCTACAACTCTTCTCATTTCAATGTTATCAAAATTATAAACAGTAATATATCAGTCAGTAAGGAGTTAGCAAGAGGTGAATAGAACTAAATTTGCACTTGTATTTCTTTTTTAATATAGTCAAGTTATTTAAGACTTATATACGTGTGTCTTTCTGATGGAATCCTAAAGCATGCTTTAATTCTGTTAGCTGTTCTAATAATGTATTTTATATATATTTATCTATTTATCTGCACTGAGTCTTAGCTGATGCATGCAAACTCTTGGTTGCTTGCATGTGGGATCTAGTTTTCTGACCAAGGATTGAACCTGGGCCCCCTGCTTTGGGAGTGTGGAGTCTTAGCCCCTGGACCACCAGAGAAGTTCCTTTGTAATGTATTTAGCTGCTGCTGCTAAGTCGGTTCAGTCGTGTCCTACTCTGTGCGACCCCATAGACAGAAGCCCACCAGGCTCCCCCGTCCCTGGGATTCTCCAGGCAAGAACACTGGAGTGGGTTGCTATTTCCTTCTCCAGTGCATGAAAGTGAAAAGTGAAAGTGAAGTCACTCAGTCTCTCTGACTCTTAGCGACCCCGTGGACTGCAGCCCACCAGGCTCCTCCATCCATGGGATTTTCCAGGCAAGAGTACTGGAGTGGGGTGCCATTGCCTTCTTCAGTAATGTATTTAAACTAGCCTTAAATGTACTAATACTACAAAAGATTATATGATGCATATGTAAATTATGAAACATACTCATACAGTGAGTACATATTGAGCCCACTACTAACTTAAAAACTTGAATCTCACACACGTCTTATGTCTTTGTGCTGCTTCTCACAACGTGCCTGTCCTCCCAGGGGTGATGATTAATTTTTGTTGTTGTTGTTGTTTATTCATTGCTTTTTCAAAAAAATTTTTGGGTTATTTTTAGGTCACATATGTATCACTAAACTTTACTAGGTTTTTAATTTTACAAGAATGGTGTCATGCTGTATGTCATCTTCTAGGACTTGTTTTTTGTAGTTAATGTTGTGTTTCTAAGTTTGAGCCATGTTATTGGGTATAGATAAAGACCATCTGCTTTTACTGCTACATACTATTCCATTATATTCATATATCACAATATATGAATCCATACTGTTTTCAGTTTATGAATATTTATTTTTATTTTTGCTATTATGAACAGTGTTGCTATGAACATTTTTATTCTTGTCTTTTGGTATACACATGTAAGAATATTTCCAGGTATAACGCTAAGAGTGGAATTTTTGGACCCATAGAATATGCTAAAATTCAGTGTTATAAGACCTAAGTGGTTTTCCAAAGTGCTTGTATCAGTTCATACTCTATCAGCAATGCTTATGTTGGCTCTCTGACTGTATCCTTACCATCATTGGATAGTATCAGACTTACAGTTTTTACTGAGTGTAAAATATTTCATTGTGATCTTGATTTGGTTTTTTCCCTTATTACTAAGGAGGATCAAAATCTTTTTTGTACATTTATGGGCCATTTGCATTTCTTCTTCCATGAACTAATTGTTCATGTTTTCCTACCATTTTTCTTTAATTAAAAACAGTAATTGATGTTTAATTGACATACAACATTGTATTAGTTTCCAGTGTGTTACATAATGATTTTATACTTGTATATACTATGAAGTGATAATCACAGTAAATTTATTTAGCATCCATCACCATAGATTGTTTCAGAGTTTTTTTTTCTTATAATGACAGCTTTTAAAACGTACTCTCGTAATAACCTATAATGGAGAAGAATCTGAAAAAAGAATATAGATAGATATATAACTGAGTCACTTTGCTGTTCACCTGAAACATTATAAATCAGCTGTGCTTCAGTTAGTACCAGCTGAGCCAGCAGCTCAGCTGGTGTTTTGCATACTAACCCCTTATCAGATACACTATTTGCAAGCATTTTATGCCATTCATTGTATTGATGGTTTCCTTTGCTGTGCAGAAATGTTTTAGTCTGGTGTAGTCTTAGTTCTTTATTTTGCCTTTATTGTCTTTTGGTGTCCAGTGTAAAAGAATCATTGCCAAGGCTGATGGCAAGGAGTGCACTTCTATTTTTCTTCTAGGAATTTTATATTTTCAGGTCTTACATTTGAGGCTTTAAGCCATTTTGAGTTAATTTTTTTTTGTAACAGTAAGACAGAGGTCCAGTTTGTTTCTCTTGTGTGTGGCTGGCCAGGATTCCCAACAGTATTCATGAAAGAGACTGGCCTTTTCCCTGTTGTATGTGTTTTGGCTCCTTTGTCATAAATTAATTGACCAAATACATGTAGGTTTATTTCTGGGCTCTCAGTTCTGTGCCATTGCTCTATGTGCCTTTTTATGCAAGTGCCACAGAGTTCTGATTGCCATAGCTTTGTAATATAATTTGAGATCAGGAAGTATGATGCCTCTAGTTTTGTTCTTCTTTGAGATTGCTTTGGCTCTTTGCGGTCTTTTGTGATTCCACGCAAATGTTAGAATTGTTTTTTCTGTTTTTGTAAAAAAGAAAAAAAAGTTGCCATTGGAGTCTTGAGGGGGGTTGCACTGTCTGCAGGTTGCTTTGGGTGGTGCAGACATTTTAGCGTTGTTCCTCTGGTCCATCGTTTGGTGCACCTCTCCATTTGTGTCTGTCTTCTTCAGTGTCTTTCCTCGGGGTCTTACAGTTTTCAGTGTACAGGTCTTTCTCCTCCTTGGTTGAATTTATTCTTAGGCATTCTTTTTGATGCATTCCTCTCCCCCTGTTTCTTTTGCCTTTTTGATCTTTTTCTGATTGATTTACAGGAATTTTTAAAAACATATTTTGGATTCCAATTCTTCGTTAATTATATGTGTTACAAATCTCTTGGTTTCCCCTCCCCCAAATTCTTTTTACTTTTGATTAGGTTAATTCTTAATCCCTACCCCCACCCCACGCTTTCTTTATTGGTGAGTGTTTCGTGTGTCTTTGTAAGGGAATCATTGCCTACCCCAAATTTATATTCTCTTACAAGTTTTCAAGTTTTACTTTTTTGCATCCATGGTTTCAGAGATTGCTGAGCCCTCTGTACAGACAATGATCTCTACACAAGCAAGGAGCAAGGCGACACAGGTCTGGAAACCAGGCAGAAATATGCTACTGTGGTCAGTGGGGAGGAAACGGTGTCTTGGAACCAGGTAGCAGTTGTGGAAGTGCAGAGAAGTAGGAGGATCCCAGATAAATGTGGAAGATAAAGATATCACAGATTGATTGACTATGAAATGTGAGAGAAAGAGGAAAATCAAAGAATACATCTAAAGTTTTTGGCCTGAGAAAGTGGAAGAGCAGAATAGTGATTCCATTAACAGATGGGAGACAGGCAAATCTGGAGGATAAACAAAGTAAAGACTGTTCTGGATAAATCTGAGAGGTCTATTAAGTAATACAGGCAGACAACTGATGTGTGAGTTTTTGAGTTTAGGAGGAGATAGAAATTTAGTAGTCATCAGTGTAGGATGCTTTTTTATTGATTTGATGGGAAAATAAATTCTTTGTAACTTGGATGATAAGTGAGAGTATTTTTGAATTTTTACTTTAAAATTTAAGGAGCTAAAATATAATTTTGAAAACTTCAGCACCATCAAAAATACATTAAAGATTATGTTAAAGATAATTTGTGTTTAAAATGTTAAAGAAGCAATTTTCCTTGAAAGATAGGGTAATTAAAAATGTCAGTCTAAGTTCTGGTTAAGTTTGAAATTACATCTAGATTGAAGACAGAATCATTCTCTCTCAAGATAAAGCTAAGGTTGTAGGGCTTCCCTGGTGGCTCAGAGGATAAAGCGTCTACCTCCAACGTGCGAGACCTGGGTTCGATCCCTTGGGTCGGGAAGATCCCCTGGAGAAGGAAATGGCAATCCACTCCAGTATTCTTGCCTGGAGAATCCCATGGACAGAGAAGCCTAGTAGGTTACAGTCCATGGGGTCACAAAGAGTCGGACACAACTGAGCGACTTCACCTCACCTCACCTCTATAGACTAAAAGCACAGTTACATAAAAATTGAAGAATGGAGAGCCTGGGGCGCTGTGGACTTGCTCACAATTTGTCCTACTCCTTCAATCAGTATTTTTTTGTTTTCTGGCCTCTCTGGAACTAGGCATCACTTTCCTCTGTCAGTAGCTTGGTCAGACAAGTGAATAGAAGCCTTAAACACTATTTAGATTTATTGTTGGGGCAGCAAGCTCTTAAGAAGCCAGACTTTATTAGAATATTACTGGTATTAGTTTTAGGCAAGGCACTCTCTGAACCTCCAAGTTTCCCCAACTTTAAAATAAGAATCACACCTACTTTCCATGAAAGTCAGAAATAGAGTAGAAATACTAGTGTATATGAAATACTGTTTTGTGGCTCGGTTGGTAAAGAATTCACCTGCAATGCAGGAGACTGCCTGCAGTACAGGAGACCTGAGTTCGGTCCCTGGGTCAGGAGATCCCCTGGTGTAGGGAATGGCACCCACTCCAGTATTCCTGCCTGGGGAATCCCGTGGACGGAGGAGCCTGGCTGGCCACAGTCCACACTGTCAGAGTCCACGCAGTCCAGGCTAGTCACAGAGAGCTGGACACAACTTAGTGACTAACCCACCGCCACATGCCATTTTATGCTGCTGATAACTGGAGTGTTTCCTCATTACAGTGAGGTTGACTGTCTTTCATATGTTTATTGACCATTTGTATGTCTTCTGCATTGTCTTTTGCTTATTGCTCTATTGGCAAATATATAGAGTCAATAACACAATGAAAGGTTGATAGTAAACCTTGGAGTACCTTTCATTATCAGAATATGTATTTTCATTTTTGTGAGGTCTGTAATTTGTGTAATTTGACGCATGACTATAAATTCCTCTTGAATTAATAGCAAACTAAAAGTAAAGGATTTATTATTTATTAAAGTAATTTAATTTATTAAAGTATTATTAGAGTATTGAGTTGGTAAAATAATATAACCATTGAGGCCATGTCAATCACAGTTCTAGTCCATGTTATTAACTATGCTGTTATGTAAATCTATGACTTAAGTACTAATTTTTTTTTCCCCTTCTTTCCTTGAGCTGTGGTAGCAAACAGTGAGGATACGCAACACCTGACACCAGGAAAGATGAGTCAGCGCCAAGGGAAAGAGGCTTTTCCAACGCCAACCAAAGATTTGTATCAGCCATCTTTTAGTCCAGCAAGTCCTCATACCCCAGGTACAGAGTTGTTCTTTTAAGGTTTTTTTTGTTGTTACTGATGGTGGGCTGTGTGTGTATGAATTGTTTTGTTTTTTAGGGAGGTCTGTCCTTTGCTGGTGTATCATGACTTTTCTTTTTAACTGTTTGGTTTTATAGAAGTTTATGTTTGTTTTGTTTTGGTCACCCATAATACACTTGAAATGAGTGCATTTTTGTTTGGAGTACTTTTTAATTCTCTGCCGGGGTCCAGCCCCGGTGGATCCAGGGTAATTCAAAGCGGGAACGGAGTCGGCAATTGGGAAAGAATTATTTGATTAGAGACATAAAGAGAGGTTAGGGAAGAATAGTGTAGTGAGAGGAGAGAAAATAGGGAAGAAAAAGAGGCTGTATTCCTTGGTTTACACAGAAAGCCAATAAAGCCCTGAGACAAGGGGCTTACACCGTCTGCATAGCCCACCTTGGGCTCCCTCTCAGGTGGGTCTTAGAAGCCCAGGCAAATAAGTAGACATGGCGAGCCTCTATGCTCTAGACGGGAATTCAGCCTGAAAAGGAGAATAAGAAAAGAAGACACAGGGGGAGCCAGATTTCCGAGAAACTGGTCCATCCCTTTATTTTTCAGGAAAGCGTTTATACTTTAATTTGTACATAGAGATCAGTGGATAATACAAAGTCATGCAGGATCAGCAGCCCTGACCCTTATCGAGACCAGGCTTTCCCTCTGCATACCCAGCTGTATACACAGGTCTTAGGTGATTTACATCATCTTCTGGCCAGGAGGCCTGTTAGCATTTTATGGCCCTTTTCTGATAAGGGTCCATCAACCAGAAAACTTATTTGCCCTGAAAGTGTTGTTCTTACTAAAGTCTGGTGCCACTCTCAGGAAGCACTAATTAAGGTTACATTCTTACATAGCAAGGACACAACAATTTGTAACAAAGAAAGAGGAGTACAGTAATTTATAACAAAGAGAAAATTCATTAACTCAAAAGTCTAGTATTGCTAACATCAAAACTACTGTATTCCTTTTTCTATATCCCAATTACATTGATTAATACCCTCCCAGGTGCCTCAAAGATAAAGGATATGGAGACCTGGTGGCAGTCATTAACTCAACAATGAAATCCTTCACCAATATAATTCTTAGCCCTTTAAAAAGGCTCTATATCTTTAAGATGTTTTAAGCTTCGTGCCTCTCACGGTTGGAGGGCTGTAAACAATCACATGCTTAGTTGTGAAAGTCCGGGTAAACCTGTCAGGCAAGTTAGAGAGCCATCGGAGGGGTCTGAGCTGAGACACTCCTTTCATATGCAGGAGACTGTTAACGGGAGCTCTAAGTTAACTATTTCCAGAGAAAGGTGGTCGGGGATAGCCCCCTGTTAGTGTCATAGGAGTTGGTAAAAGTCATAAAATAGTAAGACAGACAGATTCTGGTTTTGGGATAGATGCTCGAGAAGTTCCAGGGGGGGCCCATGAGGCCTGATCCCACCTTTGCATGTTAGGCCCCTTCCTCATGACCTTTGCCATGGGTGGGATTCCCCCATGCTGGCTCCCGGCAATTATCTTTATATTCTCTAAAATATTTGGTTAGTTATACCATTCTTTTAATTCAGTGATTTTCAAACTTTTTGGTCTCAGGATTCCTTTAATACTGTCAAAAATCACTGAAGACCCCAAGAACTTTTATGTGGACTATTTAACCTATTGATACTTACTGTATTGCATATTAAAACAAAAACTTTTAAAAAAGGTTTACTTTGTTTTTTGAATTGATATATAGTTGATATACATATCAACTATATGCATATGGACTTCCCTCGTGGCTTAGTGGGTAAATAGTCTGCCTGCAGTGTGGGACAGCCATGTTGAATCCCTGGCTTGGGAAGATCCCCTGGAGAAGGAAATGGCAACCTCCTCCAGTATTCTTGCCCAGAGAATCCCATCGACATAGGAGCCTGGTGGGCTACAGTCCATGGGGTCGCAAAGAGACGACACAACTGAGTGACTAACACTTTCTACACTTAATATACATATGTATGTTACAGGTGTAAGTATCAGTTCAGTTTAGTTCAGTCGCTCAGTCATGTCTGACTTCTTGCAACCCCATGAATCGAAGCACACCGGGCCTCCCTGTTCATCACCAACTCCCGAAGTTCACCCAAACTCATGTGCATCGAGTCGGTGATGCCATCCAGCCGTCTCATCCTCTGTCGTCCCCTTCTTCTCCTGCCCCCAATCCCTCCCAGCATCAGGGTCTTTTCCAGTGAGTCAACTTGCTGCATGAGGTGGCCAAAGTACTGGAGTTTAGGCCTGAGCATCAGTCCTTCCAATGAACACCCAGGACTGATCTCCTTTAGGATGGACTGGTTGGATCTCCTTCAAGTCCAAGGGACTCTCAAGAGTCTTCTCCAACACCACAGTTCAAAAGCATCAATTCTTCAGTGCTCAACTTTCCTCACAGTCTCAACTCTCACATCCATACATGACCACTGGAAAAACCATAGCCTTGACTAGACGGACCTTTGTTGGCAAAATAATGCCTCTGCTTCTGAATATACTATCTAAGTTGGTCATAACTTTTCTTCCAAGGAGTAAGCA
>SJYC01055774.1:0-27941 GCA_006408675.1 Madoqua kirkii | reverse complement strand
GACTTGTACATACATGCACTATTAAACCATTGAGTCTGTAAATATATTTGCACTATATAAATTCCTTTGTGCTTTTGTCATTAGCATAAATTCCTAGAAGTCCAAATTCCTGGATCAGGGAGTATATCCAAACATAGAATTGAACAGATTTTGCTCAGCTTCCCTCTTCAGTTCAGTTCAGTTTAGTCGCTCAGTCGTGTCTGACTCTTTGTGACCCCATGAATCGCAGCACGCCAGGTCTCCCTGTCCATCACCATCTCCCAGAGTTCATTCAGGCTCATGTCCATTGAGTCAGTGATGCCATCCAGCCATCTCATCCTCTGTCTTCCCCTTCATCTCCTGTTCCCAATCCTTCCCAGCATCAGAGTCTTTTCCAATGAGTCAACTCTTCGCATGAGGTGGCCAGAGTACTGGAGTTTCAGCTTTAGCATCATTCCTTCTCAAGAAATCCCAGGGCTAATGTCCTTCAGAATGGACTGGTTGGATCTCCTTACAGTCCAAGGGACTCTCAAGAGTCTTTTCCAACACCACAGTTCAAAAACATCAATTCTTCGGTGCTCAGCCTTCTTCACAGTCCAACTCTCACATGCATACATGACCACAGGAAAGACCATAGCCTTGACTAGACGGACCTTTGTTGGCAAAGTAATGTCTCTGCTTTTGAATATGCTATCTAGGTTGGTCATAACCTTCCTTCCAAGGAGTAAGCGTCTTTTAATTTCATGGCTACAATTACCATCTGCAGTGATTTTGGAAGTAAAGTGAAATGAATGAAGTGAAGTCGCTCAGTCATGTCCAACTCTTTGTGACCCTGTGGACTGTAGCCCACCAGGCTCCTCCGTCCATGTGATTCTCCAGGCAAGAATACTGGAGTGGGTTGCCATTTCCTTCTCCAGTGTGACCTTTAAAACAAAGATAACACTGCAGTGTGGGGAGCAGGCTGTGTGGCTTGGGCAGCCTGCCAAGAGGCCCACTCCTCTATGGCACAGGTGTGGGATGGCCCCTCCTCCAGGAGTGAGGCAGCCTGTGTCCCAACAGAATACTTTTCGCAAAATCGGGTTTTTTTGGTACAAAAGAAATGCAAAGGAGATGCGGAGAGCTGCAGAGGCAGGGCCAGCCACCCTCCCCAGACCTCAGATCATAGCGACGCTCTCAGGGCTACAGTTGAGGTGGGTGGAGGTGCTGCTGTTCCCGGAGGACTCCAAGCTTGGCCAGGGGTGGGCTGCAACGCAGCACCAGTGTGTCCAAAGAGACGGCCCCAAACTCGTAGCTGAAGGTGCTGTAGAAGATGAGAATGTCAATGATGAACACCCCCTCACACAGGGCTGCCCCATGCTGCAGCTGAGAGCTCTCATGGATGAAGAAGACCCCACTGAGGATCAGAGTGACAAAGGCGATGGTTGCCAGCACAATCCGCAGGTAGGCCACAGCCAGGTCCTGGGGGGCCGTGGCCCCCTGGTAGGAGAGGGCACAGTACAGGCAAACGAAGAGCAGGCCGGCAGTGAAGGCCACACCGGTTCCGACATAGTGCAGAGGCTTAGCGTGGTCCACCTGGAAGTTTCCCACCACCACCAGACCCACGGCATTGGTGCAGCCTGTGATGAACGGCGTGGTGTTGACCCAGGAATGACGGCTCTGCTCCAGGAGCTGCCCATAGCACAGGAGGCAGATCAGGGCTGCCAGGAAAGCGCCCAGGTTGCCAGTGAGGCTGGAGAGGCAGCTCTCAGGGGGGTACGAGCCACACTTGCTGATGAGGGGGGTGTCATCCAGGGTGCAGCAGGCCTTGGGGCCCCCTTGCTCCATGGGGTCAGGAGAGCAGGATTCCTTGTAAGACCATTTCTCCACGGGTCACACGTGGTGGTTCATCACGGCCATGGCATACACAGTCCATAGGCCAGTGATGGAGAATGCTGACAGGCTGAGAGGAAGGAGGATGCAGGCAGTCACGAGGGAGGGAAGCCAGGGTGGTGGTGATGGGGAGGGCGGGGAGGACAAGAGATAAAAGGAGAAGAGGGGGTGGGCCGGCAACCTTAAGATACTTTGTCAAAACCATCAGCTGCCTGGGCCTCCCCAGAGCGTCCCGCCGCCGCGTCCTGCTCGGCCCCCGCGTGGCGCCATCCCCGGCAGTGATTTTGGAGCCCCTCAAAATAAAGCCTGACACTGTTTCCCCATCTATTTCCCATGAAATGATGGGACCAGATGCCATGATCTGTTTTTTGAATGTTGAGTTTTAAGCCAACTTTTTCACTCTCCAATTTTTATTTCCATCACAAGAGTGTATATTTTCCTTGATCTTCAACCTCATAATTTTCGATCTTTGAAAATCTTATACATAATAAAAATTTTCCCATAGTCTTAATTTGCATTTCTCTTACTGTAAGAGTTGTTTGAGCAACTCTTTACAGGTCTAATAGTCGTGGGCATTTCATTTTCTGTTAGTTATTTAAGTCTTGCCCTTTTATCCTTAGATTCTTGGTGTTTCTCTGTTGATTACCCAGAGATGTTAAGGAAAACAGCTTGTGGCCTGTTATATGAATTACAAATATTTATTTTTCACTTTTGTGATTGGTATTTTCTTTTACTGGTCTTTTATTATTTTTGTTCAATGTAGGAATTTTTGACTTTTATCTGTTTGTATTTATTGTCTTTTTCTAAAATCTGGGATTTCATCATTCTTAGAAAAACCTTCCCTGTATCATAAAAATAAATTCTTCCATGTTGTTTGCAGCATTTTATGGTTTCAATATTTACTATTAAGATTCTTATGTATATGAAGAAGGCTGAATGCCGAAGAATTGATGCTGGAGACCCTGGTTTGATTCCTGGGTCGAGAAGATCTGCTGGAGAAGGGATAGGCTACCCAGTCCAATATTGTTGGGCTTCCCTGGTGGCTCAGCTGGTAAAGAATCTGCCTGAAATGTTGGAGACCTGGGTTCCATTCCTCAGTTGGAAAGATCTCCTGGAGAAGGGGATGGCTACTCACTCCAGTATTGTGGCCTGGAGAATTCCAAGGACTGTATAGTACATGGGGTCACAAAGAGTCAGACATGACTGAACGAGTTTCACTTTCACTTGTGATTACACTGAGCTCACCAGGATAATCCAGGAAGGGCTCCCTATTTTAAGATGAGTTGATTAGTAAATTTCTTTGCATCTGCAACCTTAATTCCCTTTGCCACTTAATGTAGTGAAGTGAAAGTGAAGTCACAGTTGTGTCCGACTCTGTGACCCCATGGACTGTAGCCTACCTGGCTCCTCTGTCTATGGGATTTTCCAGGCAATAGTACTGGAGTGGATTGCCATTTCCTTCCTCAGGGGATTTTCCTGACCCAGGGATCAAACCCGGGTCTCCCGCATTGTAGACAGACGCTTTACTGTCTGAGCCACCAGGGAAGTAATTTCAAGTGGTCGTCTGTTGGGGAATTGTGCCTAATATAGTCCTTTCTTCAAAGTTATGTCTTTATACATTTAAAAGTAAAATTTATCTTGAACAAAATATGGATTGTTGTAAGGAGATTATCAATTACATTTTAAAATTTATTACTGTTTAATAATCTTCTATGTGTTTTTGGTATTTGGATGTGAAGCTTACAGAGATATTAATCAACTGTTTAGTAGGTGGATTTTATAAAGTTTGGTTGTGATTTTCAATCCACTTCTTTTTCTTTCTCTCCCCCAGTCCTTGCTCTCCACATTTCCCCTGTATTTCCTTCTACTCAAAGCTTTTCCTATAATTACTGACAAAAGTCAACCTTAACACTTCCAATAGGAGCTTTAGATCCTGAGTTTTAGGGAGAAAAGGATATATTCTACTTATTCTACCTTAGATTTACTATTTGTTTTTTTTTGGATTTACTTTTAATTTGTTTTGGCCTAATCTAAAAAGATCCAGATTCTGAATTCAATCATTACATCAACAGATATTACAATTTGGTACCTACTGTGTGCAAAAGTGTTTTCAAATAAGTCAAAACATTTTATATATGGTTTCTATTTTCAGAGAGGCAAGATGAAGCTATTAAACCAGCATAAGAGTAATGTAATAATACTGATTGACAAGACAGGAAATATCACAGGCAGCACATGATCAATGATTAATGGGCAAATCAGTGGAACAGGAAATGAATGTAATGAGTTCAGAGAAAGGATAGCTCTTTGTGTTGTGTGTACCCCACGCTCATATATTACCCACTACCACTTAATTAACTCCATCAAGCATACCCCCAAAGCCACTGCAGTTCTCCATGTCATCATTAACTTGTTCTTGCAGAAGGAAAAGTCTTGGTGCCAGATGCAAGTAAGTTTATAAAATTCATGCTCAGTTTTGGAGGAATTATGACTCTTTTCAGAAATCTGGGGTCATAGGGTTATTTTCAGGAGATGGTTAGCCTTAAGTGCTCATGATGAGTGCTCAGCAAATATTTATTAAAATGAAATGATATGACTCAGCTCTTTCTGTTTCTCCCACTTTCCTAATTTTTTGCTATCTTAATTTTTTTATGACTCTATCTTTACCATCTGAGCCACTAGGGAAGCCCACCTATGATTTTATATTTGAGGGATTTTTCAAGTTATCTGTAGGACTTAATTTAAAATCAGTGGTGGATTTAATTTAGATGGTATTTTTTTGTCATTAATGAGCATTAAATAAAATCCAGCCTTATATCATTTTAATTTAGATTTTCCATCAAAGGACCACCACCTTCATTAATCGCAAATTATGAATGTCTGTATGGGATGGGTTCATTTAACTTTAATTATATAATTTTAGCTTCTCCTAAGAAATTTCAAACTATAGAAGACTTTTTTAAAAAAGGCTTTTTTTCTCTTTTTTTTGGCCTTATTAGTTTAAGAAGAAAGGGTAGAGTTTTCAAAGCATAAGGTTTTGTTCATTAGTAATTATTTATATCCTGACTTATTCCCTGGTAATCATGTTTTTGCTAGATATGTATTGCTTTTGAAAGTTTTAATTGGACTGTTTTTGATACTGAAAAAGACTTTCTATAAAACAACCTGATTCTGCTGTATGACTCTTAATTTCTTGCCTTCCTAACATTGATATTTTCTTTTGTTATTTATAATTGCATTTTATAACAACAGTGATAACTCAGTTTTATATTTACATATGTAATCTCTACATAATCCTCACAACAGTCTTGCTGATATGAGTGACAGAGTGAGAAAATTCAGAGAGCAACGGCTGGTTACGTTGCAGCTGAGTCTCATGAAGCTGTGGAGCTGGGTGTATTAATGATAAGATTTTTCTGTCTGTGCAGTCTCCTCCTTCCTCGCCACAACATGTCTCCACCTGATCCTTCACTCTGTTCTGTGTCTCTCTCTCCAGTGTTCTCACCTCAGTAAGATTAAACTACTTGACAATGAAAGTGTTTGGGCTGGTAGCAGATAACTAGAAATTCTTTTATCTCCTGTCTCATATTATCATTAGCACCAATTATCCACTTTGTAGAGAACATTGTTTTTGTGCACACATGTGTCATTTTCATGCACACGTTTGCAAAGGAAGAAAGCAAGGGGCTAGGAGGAAGGTGACTTGGCCTGGCTAGCTGCTTACCAATCCTTTTTCCTCATCTTCCTGCGAGGCTGTATCTTCCAGTCTCTTTTGTGATAGGTGCTTGTCAAGTAACAAAATGATAGAGGATGAGTGTTTGTGGGATTGATGTGTGCCATTTCTAGGTTGGCCTCTTACCAGCCTCCTATATGTGATCTTCTATAATCTCTCCCTAACAGATACCAGAGATTAACATCTGAAGTGAGCCTGGAAATGTGGCACTGAAAATGGTAAAGACACAATATGGAAGGAGCCTGGGTCTCTGAATCACTGCTTGGAGGAGTCCTCTGCCTTTTTTTTTTTTTTTCCTATAAACAAAGACACACTTCTCTTGAGTTGAAGTATTTGGTCATTTTGTTATGGCAGCTAATATTAACTTAATGGGAATACTCATGTCTGCCAAAATTAGGCTCCAGTATCTCCTTCTATAAAATGAAAGAATTTGCCATACTGGCCTCCTTGCTCTTTCCCAAACACACCGAACATTCAGGACTTACATTTCTTCGGCTTGAAAACTCTTTTCTCAGAAATTCACATGACTTGCACCCTCCATCTTCAGTTCAGCCCATATGTGATCTTATCAGTGAGGCCTCACTGGCCACTAAGTAAAATGACATCTCCTCTCATCCACTGCTCTTTTCCCTTCTTATATTGCTCCTCTTCCCCTTATAACACAATCACCAAACTTTTTATTTATTTGGCATTCAGTAAAATATTTGTTGAAGAACTGTGTGAATGAAGAGTTCTCTCCAGGGTGCCAAACAGCTCTAAAAGATTGTATTCCTTAAATGTAAGAATTTATACTTTAAGGGGAAAAATAAAATAGATTAAAAGAAATCAATCTAAAAAAATCTAAAAAAAAAAAGAAATCAATCTTAAATTCACAAAATGCATATAAACTTTGTCAACATTATATTGCCAAAAATGTGAGGGAAAGTAGGAGTTCTAGTAGTTACTGACCTCTGCATTTGGTCCAGTATCTTAAGGGCAGGACTGCGTAACTAGCACATACACATCTAAGCCCAGGAGGTGTGCAGGGGAGGTCTTTTGGGCCATGGGTCAGAGGTGGACTGAACAGAGCTCGAACTTGTCTCTGGGTTGTTGACACACATGTCTGCGAGGCCCCACGTGTTGCTGGGTGGAAGTGGGATGTGGAGATGTGAAGAGAAGGGGGCTAAGCCAAGGGCTGGGGATGGCAGCTTCCAACCGCATCGTTGCTATGGAGCTGCTGGCCACTGGATTCAAGTGATGTTGTCACTGTCTTCTATGCTCCATGAATCTTTTTCCCCCTTAGGGGAAAAGATGTCTTCATAACTTATGGATTTAATTAATTTTGCTTGAATTTTCAATTAAGGAAGTTGAATGATACACAGCTGAATGCAATATATTTACTGATTCTTCAAGCATTCATTCAGAAGGGCACCAATATGGTATCGTCAATAAATATTTGCACTGCCACTGCAGATGTGAGACTAATCAGAGCACTACAGGGGAAAAGAGATGTTAGACTCAGCCCCTATTTTTAATGCCCTTCCAGCTTTAGAAAAGATCTTTTATCACGAGAGCCATTTCAAGTATACTAAAATTAACCACCATGTGATTGTAGCATTTACAGTAACATCATGTTTGTGTCTGGCATCTGTGTTTATCTCCTTGTTAATTCCTCAACCTTACCATTTATTTTTCATGTTCACAAATGTTAATTGCCATCGACTACTGTTTACATGAGGAATTCCTGGGTGAGTCTTAGTGGTGGCCACTTTGCAGGGTTTCAGTTCAGTTGAGCAGGAATTTTGAATGCCGATCTACGAGGCTATCTGGAAGCCTGGCACTTAATTGAAGTTGCACTGCCCCTAACTGGGCTGGACTGTTTAGCAAGGGGGAAGTTTGATTTTTCTTGTCTCTCTTTTGTATGGCTTAATCCTCCATACGCTGACTCCCTCTTCAGGTTCTTAGAGGCACTTTCTCCCTTTGCTTAAACTTACGTGGATGCAATAGTAATGATTTACTAGTGATGGTCTGGGCTGAGGTAGGGCAGTAAGACTACAGTATATTTGCATATTGTTTTCAGTCAGTATTCCAATTAGTATAATAGTGTTATTTTTCCATATATCAATACTGAAAAATAGGCAGGGCATACATAATCCCCACTACACTGATGAAGTTCTGGGGCTGAGACCACAGGGCTGGATGATGGAGCCGCAAGTGCAACCTTGGGTCTTCTGACTCCTAGTCCAGCGCTGTCCCCTGCTTGGACCCATTTCCTTTGGAGTGAGGAGCAAGCGTGCCTGCTGTGGAAACCTCGCATGCTCTGTCCAGCACAACATTGTAAAGCAATTATCTACACCCACCCCCACCGCATTCTGAGTTGGTAATTGACTCCTGTATGTGTATGGGTTTTCCTGGTGGCTCAGAGGATAAAGAATCTGCCTGCAATGTGGGAGACATGGGTTTGATCCTTGGGTCAGGAAGAGCCCTGGAGAAGGGAATGGCAACCCACTCTAGTATTCTTGCCTGGAGAATCCCATGGACAGAGGAGCCGGTGGGCTACAGTCCCTGTGGTCACAAAGAGTCAGACAATTAACTCCTAGGCATTCATTTTCCAGACCTTGGATTTCTGTGGATGGTGCTTACACATTGTTCTCATTTTCTTCCACTGGCTAGCCTTTCAGGGCTTGAAAATATTGTCACTTGCTGTTGTCACTTAAAGAATACAATGTATTTGCCTTACAGCAAAATAGAGAATGATAAAGAGTTTTATGTGTGTCTGTTACGTTATCTTGTGAGCTTATAGCAATATCACCTGCTGAAATTGATGTAAAAAAGCAAAGTTGGGGGTAATTTAGCCTAATTGTTGATAGTTTACCACAGGTGGGGAAATCACATTAATGATTTCTTATGTGAGTGTTTAGGGTTGAGATGTCTGTCTAGCATAGCACTGTCTGTTACCCTTTCATAAAATTACCTCCTTATTCTTTGTCATTTACATCCAAAGAAATAAAACCATAAGTTTGGGAAAGTGGGGCTCATACCATCCGACCTCCAGCTTCCTGTTCCATGTCCGTAGGCTTAGTAATGGTGCTCAGCCAGCATCTTGGCTGAGACTTCCTGCAGACCCACGGCGTCTGCCCCTCCCTGTCTACGCAGAGCACCATCTGTGGTTGCTGGCCCCATGGTACTGCCACATCTCTGGGGATGAGCAGTCACCAGAAGCTTCTAAGCCTCTGGCCCTTCTGCCTGAGGTGGCCTGCCAGCTCCTAACAGGCGTTCCACTTATGCCTCAGTTTCACAGTTTCTAAGGACCCCAGATGGGCCTAAGATGGACATGAGTGTGCTCCCTGCCCACACACGAGCCTTTTCAGGTTCATGGAGGAAGCTGTGTGGCTTTGGAGCTCACTTTCTATAGCCCCTGACTGTCTTGATTATTAGAGATTTTCTGGAGGTTATTAGAGATTTTTAGGGAGAGATTATTAGAGACTTTCCAAGCAACAAACACGGATTTACAAGGCAAAACTCATAGGTGGAATAATCTTGCCAAACTCAACAGCTGTGACACCGGGGCCTCATTCTACTTTAAATTCTTTTGCAACTGAGCATGAGTTGTGTGGAACTGCAGAACCCCACGTGGTCTCTGCCTGTAGCAGCTGTACTTAGACATCTGCCGACCAGCACTTGCAGGAGCTGAATTCTTACCTAATGCTGTTTGCCAGAAGTCTTGTAGCCAAAGCCTTTTAAATCAAAGGGAATCATCAGGGAGAACAAAAGGTAGTCTCCTGCCCTTAAGACACAAGGTCTAATGTTGTTCCATTAACTGTCTGCTTAAGTATCTGAATGGTTTAAGCGACTGGAGTGCATTTGTCTCCTTGACTTAATCCTCATTAGGCAGGATGAGCATTAAAAACATGCACACACATGACATTCCATAGTCTGGTTCCTGTGTGGGTACAGTACATGTTGCTGTTTATCATTCATTGAAATATATGAGATCTCTATTATGAAATGTTCTGTCTCCAAAAACAGATATTGCTTCTCTTTTAGAAAAAATATCCTTGGCTGGATCCCTGGAACTTTAATTAAAATCCTGGTTGCTCTTTAAAAAAACATTATTGCATTTCTGACAGCTTGGATGTAGAACAGTGAGGCCAGGAATCAGAACGTTTTGCTGGTGGGATGAAAGGGCCCATTGAGGACAGATCAAAGGATCACCCGGACTGGCAAGTCTGGTGGGTCTCAGGGGGGAAACCTGCCACTTGCTGAGGGCCAGCCCACCTAGCCCTGAGACCCCAGTTTGTAGATGATTATTGGAAGCAGTTCACACATATTCTTTCATTTGTGCCCTTGACATTGTTTGGGCTGTTACAAACTAAACAGACTATCATTAACAAGTTAGTTAATTCCTTTGTATATTTTTATGGATTGAATATGCCTTTTCAAAATTCATACATTGAAGTCCCAGCCCTCAACATGATGGTATTTAGAGGTAGGACTCTTGACAAGTGATTAGGTTTAGATGGGCCATGAGGGTGGGACCCCCATAACAAGAATGGTGCCCTTGTACAAAGAGGAAGTGATACCAGGATACAGCGAGAGAGTGACTGTCTACAAGCCCTGAAGGAGTCTCTCACCAGGAGCTGAACCTTTAGGCACCTTGATATCAGACTTCCCAGTCTCTGGATCTGTTGTTTAAGCCACCCCGTCTATGGTAGTTTTTTATGGCAGGCTGAAATACGTATTTTAGTAAGCACTTAATTTATGTATTGAACTTATATATTTTGTTGTTCAGTCACTCAGTCATGTCCAACTCTTTGTGACCCCATGGACTGTAGCACACCAGGCTTCCCTGTCCTTCACCATCTCCTGGAATTTGTTCAAACTCATGTTCATTGGGTTGGTGATGCCAACCAACCATCTCATCTTCTGTTATCTCCTTCTCTCCCTGCCTTCAATCTTTCCCGCATCAGGGTCTTTTCCAGTGAGTTGGCTCTTTGCATCAGGTGGCCAAAGTATTGGAGCTTCAGCTTCGGCATAAAGGACATAAGATGTCCCCCATTTTTTTTAATGGCTGTACCTTGAGGCTTCCAAGGTTTTAGTTCATTGACCAGGAATTGAACCCAGCCCCTTGGCAGCGAAAGCCTGGAGTCCTGTCTGTTGGACTGCCAAGGAATTCCTGAACTATTATTTTCAAAATGCTTGAAAGTGTTAGACACTCGGTCATGTCTGACTCTTTGCGATCCCATGGACTGCAACATTTAATTTTTGTCTCCCTCACTGGATTGTGAGTCAAATGAAGGCAGGAGCCACCTGTGTCTTGTCCATTGCCATGTCCCTGGCACCTAGCTGGGAACATGGGAGAGGTAGATGCAAAAAACAAACTTGTGTAACGGCCCATGGAGGCACAGGGCATACATAACAGGGAGAAAGCAGATGACAAAGACATTGCCTATTTCCACAGGTGAATGTGTCTTGAGGGTGATTCAACATTTTTGATTATTATAATGTGAATAATTATTTCTTGATCCCTGGTGGCTCAGAGGTTAAAGCATCTGCCTGCAATGAGGGAGACTTGGGTTCAATCCCTGGGTTGGGAAGATTCCCTGGAGAAGGAAATGGCAACCCACTCCAGTATTCTTGCCTGGTGAATTCCATGGACGGAGAAGCCTGGTGGGCTACAGTCCATGGGGTCGCAACTGAGCGACTTCACTTCACATCAGAATTTTTAAGATTTTTGATTCCCAGAATAACTTGATAAGGTTGGTATTTTGTCTTTTACAAAGAAGGAAGCAGTCTGAGCAAATTTAAATGGCCTACCTGAAGACCCACTAGCTAGAGAATCTTGTCTTCAAACTCAAGTCTATGTCTCCAGCATTTCTGCAGTGCACCACCTTTGAACATTTGTGTCATTCTTTCTCTTTGTGCATCAAGGACAAGCTTTTCTGATCTTAACTAGAGAACTAGAGGAGAGAGAAATCATTTAATTTTTAGTAGAATTGTTACATGAAGAGATTTATATTTTAGGTGGTCACAGGAGCTTTGTCTTCAAAATACCTGCCAGGATGGTTTTCTTCCTGAGTGAATGCAGAGCAGTCATGTGGAGAGGAGGCCAGGTGAGCCCTCCCCACTGAGCTATTCTTATTGTCACCGTGGGTGGGCTTGTGGAACAGAGTGAGCTTGTGCTGAGGGAGGGGTGGGGTGGGCAGGCAGGCTGGCCATCTGAGGATGGTGTGGCTCTTCTCCTCCTACACCTCTGAGGAGTGGCCTGGACTCTCCTCCATCATCAGAAATTAGCAGCAGAACCTGGAGGAGCTGTTCTGGAAGGCACAAGTCCACCCTTCCATGTCTTCACACTCATTAGAAGGGAATTGGCCGTAGAGGGGGGATGGCACTGAGTGACAGCCTGGCTTCTGGCTGTGTGACCATTCCACCTGAAGGTTCCAGTAAGCCACTTACTAGGGGGTCCTCTGGGACTGGAGCTGAGGCAGTTGCTGGACATGGGAGGGAGGGAGCCGGTGGATAATGTGCTTGTTTGCACATTCTGAGCTCCTCAGTGGTCCCCTGTGAAGAAGAAGAGACGGAGATGCATGCAATGCTGGTTTCCTAGCTCCTTATTCTAGAGCTTCACCCTCATGAAATTCAATTTCCTGAGTAGGCACTTTAAAGTAGTGGGATGGTAGAAAGGAGAATTCTGAGTTCTGACCCCAGGCTTGCTGTTGTGTAGGTGCAAGTGTAGCATAGAACTGACTCCCTCAGAGAGGGTGCACATATGTTTTGGCAGAGAAATCAGACTCAAAGCCTGCCCAGCCCTCTCATTCTACAGATAAGGAGACAGAGGCTCAGAGAGGTGATGTGAATGAACCAAAACATCTGCTCTTTCTTTTGCCTTTAGCTTTGGCTTCCAGATCCATTCAGAACGTGTAGATCCTGGTTCTAGGGGACACCGATGTGTGTACAATAATAAAATGTGCAATAAAAGGCAGCGTGGGCCTTTTCCTTGGTGTGGATGAGCAAACATAGAGTGTAGGTTGGCTTGAGTAGCTCTGCAGCTTGAGTCACAGCAGTGGATGGGACACCCTCCTCTCAGTTACTGGAGGGCTGGTCACAGGCATGTTGAATCGCCCTTACTCCTGTATGGTGGAGGAAGGAACCAATCAGAATCACCTAGGGAGATTTCCCAAAATGCACGCGCAAACTCTGCTTGCCTCTCCTTGTCAAAAGTGCACCCAAAGGGAAAAAGATGTGGTGGTGAGCCTGGGTGCTGATAAGTACTTTGGTTGTGCTCATCCCTTCTTGACACCCATTGTGGTACTGCCAGACAATGGTAAGCATCTTGAGGGGGGCCTTGTCTTAAGTGTCTGGGCTACCAGGTAGAGTGTCTCATTCACTACATATTTGTTGAATGGAAAGATGAAGCAGATGGCATTGGAGAGATAAGGAAAACAAAACTCCTAGACAGAAAGGACCGGGCCCTGGGATGTGGAGAGGCTGGGAAGTTGCTTGGTCAATACGTGTTTATTGAGCCCGGCCATCTTCAGCTGTCTTGCCATTGACCCTCTTATCAGTATACACAAACACTGTTCTGCCCTTGACCTCAAGAGTTAAAATAATAAATAGCTTAATTGGTCCTCATTAATTCTACTTTGAATTTATTGCAGATAAACATGGTCTTGGAAAGAATCACTCCCACGCTCAGCCCATGCGTTTTATCCCAACCCTCCCAAAGGTGCACTGGTAGTAAAACAAATAAAACCAGCCTCCCACCTCCACCCTCCCATCAACAGCACAATTGCTATTGAGTCCAGGCAAATGGCCATTTGCAAGGTTGGATGAGTAGTTAAAGGCACACAGGCACAGTGTAATATGACAGCATTCTTCATGGTAATATCTCCCTTCTCCTCATTACATTTGAATATAGATTGCCAGCGTGCGATGCTTCCAACCTTGCTCTCTCTGCGTGAGCTGGGGAGTTCTTCAGACAAGGTGAAGCCCACATGTGCTTCCCAGGAATTATTAGCCTATTTGTAGCCTAAACAAAATCACAGCTATTGTCTCTAAGAACTTAATTTGCCAAAGCTCTTTTCTTCTCATCCTTAATTATGTATATATTTATAGACTTGAGCCACCTGCCTGCTCAATGCTCATGTATAACCGTATCTCTTATGTGGCAGTTAATGGCTCAGGGCGCTTCCTTTATACTCTCTTTGCTTCAAACTCTACATTTAAATATCTGTACTCAGCTCGGCTTCTGAGTATTAAAACATTTTTCTCCACTTCCTTGAAAAGCTGCAAACAAACCTTTTAGCTTTTTATCTGGACCAAACAGTAGTGGTGTTACAAAAGAAACGAGAACTCTGTAAGTAAATCTATGTGTTCATATGACTAAAGTGCATTATAAAAAGCAATAAATCCAGTTTTCTACATAAAAGGAATTAGATTTTCCAGTTTACCTCTGTACTGGGATTAATAAAATGTGCAACAAATAGCTGATGGAATGATCCATTTGAAGTTTGTAAAGGCATCTTAGGAAGCTGGCAGGAGTAGCCTTTTTATTTTTTCAGAGAAAGGGTGCCTGTTAATTTTTTGATTCAGTCTTGCTCCTGAATGACTGTTTTAAAATGAGCTGAGAGACGGCTACCTGCCCATTTCTGCATGGCTGAGCAAATTCCCCCGTAAATCCAAGTTTCTCTTCATTTCCATCACCATACGTCTCCAAATTACAGAGAATTCATTCCTGAGCTGGAGAGGTGCCAGAAGTTTCTCATCTAGCTGTCTGTGGGCTGCCTTTTTCTTTCCCCTCTTTGAGGCTTTCTGATGCCTAGAGTGAGCTCAACTCAAAGGTTTCCAGCCTCACACTCGCCTCACATTCCCCCACAGCCACACCGAGCTCTGGGATTTGGAGGAATAGCCGCGTGCCAGCATCCGATTCACAGGCTCCTTTTACCTGCAGGTGTTCCAGAAACTTCAAAATGCGTCTGGTAATGTATTTGCTCCTCTTAACATGCCACTTTGGCATGCATTATATGCAGCTGCTTATTATTTTTAAAAAATCTGTCTTCTGAATAACATGCATGCTAAAATGTTAAAGGGGGCTTGGAGGACAGTGTAAGCTTAATTAACGCCTAGGTATGTGTGTGTCCTTGTTAATGTAGGCATGTTGACATAAATACGTATTATTTATGGACACATTTGTCTGCAGACAGATTTCACTAAAGGGATCTCATTGAAAGCACTACTTTTTATGTACATCCAGGTTTTCTAATAAGATCTGTAAACATCTCACACAGCAGCAAGTAGAGGAAAAATACGTTTTTCATCCCTATGCAAACGGCATGTTTTAGGCACCGTTTTGAAAAACCCTCCTTTCTTTCTTAAAAAAAGGTGGTGTGTGTGTGTAAGCGTGTGTGTGTGAGGGAGCAGGGAGTGTTGGGTTTTTGAAGATTTGGAGAGAAGAGTTATCTTGCTGCTGCACGAAAATTTCTACCCATGTTACCTGCCTTCTTAAAACTCAGTAATCACGGAGGGGAAGAGATGTGGTTCTGCTTTAGAGTAACCCCATGGGGATGCTGAGCTGCAGTGTTCAGCAGGCATTTTAGGGTTTCTAAATACTGGTGCTGGAATAATAAGTAGATGGGGTAAATTTGCTATTGCCGAGTCCTGCTCTGTTTCCTGGCTTGTAGAAATTGCATTCACATTGTACATTTAGGATATGCATGTGTTTATTGAACTCTAGTAAAGCAGCATGAGAGTATGGGCTCATAAATCACATCATTTCTTTGCCAGTACTGGGTGCTAGCTTCTAAAATTAAGAAATTATTAGCAATTAATAATACATTCAGCATCCCTTGTCTCATTGGGTGAGATTTACATCCTGGGGACTTGCTCTTCTAGTTATAGAGACAGATGATTTAAGGCTCAGACTTAATTGCTATTTCAAATCCTTTAGCTAGAAAGATGCTTGCAGTACTTTATTTAAAAGACTTGTTTTGAAAAATGTGTATGTATATTTCTCACTGTGGTGGTGAGCTAATTAGGACTGTAATGTGCTATGCATTTAAGATAAACAACTTGGTATTGCTCACTTGTAGAATACGATTTGCTTTCTTGTCTTCATATTGTAATCATTCTTTTACTTTGCATTCTGTTCTTGCTTTTTGAGAGATCAATAATTACTAATTGTGAAGATGAGAAAATAATGTAGCAACTCAGAATCCACAAGCAAAAGTAGGTTGAATTAGCAGTTTTTTGAGAAATTAAATGAAGCAGATTTTCACAAGTGAGTTTCTAAGTGTGCAGTAGGCATTGATATTTGCAAATGGAAACAAATATAAACTTGTTAAGTATAACAAGTTAGGATAGTGTTAATGCCATCTTGTAGTTACTTACCATATTTAAAATGAGGTAGTAAACAGGTTAATTATTTTATATTGGTTATTAATTACTTTTACTTCATGATATTGATTATAGAACAAATTAATTTTAATTGTCTTTGAATTTGAGATGACTGTAAACTTGAGTAAAATAGTTTACTGAATTGTAACAGTGAAAAGGTATATTCTTGAAAATTGGTGTGAAAATCATTGTTACTTTTTAGTGTTTGTGATCTAATGTTTTATCACTTATAGACCTGTTTACTTACGGAGGATTATATGTATTTCCAAGAATTTTGCATACATTTTAATACTTATTTTTATCAGCCATGTTCACTCATAACTGCTCAAAACAGTGCAGTAAAAATGCATTTCATTATGTACAAATGGTTCCTTGAAAGAACATATTATATTAGAAGCCATTAAAAACCTGTGTTGCCTATTAATGTTATACTCGTGTATTGTTCTGTGTGTAATTGATTTTAAGTACTAGGTAGTAAACAGGTTAATTATTTTATATTGGTTATTAATTACTTTTACTTCATGATATTGATTATAGAACAAATTAATTTTAATTGTCTTTGAATTTGAGATGACTGTAAACTTGAGTAAAATAGTTTACTGAATTGTAACAGTGAAAAGGTATATTCTTGAAAATTGGTGTGAAAATCATTGTTACTTTTTAGTGTTTGTGATCTAATGTTTTATCACTTATAGACCTGATTACTTACGGAGGATTATATGTATTTCCAAGAATTTTGCATACATTTTAATACTTATTTTTATCAGCCATGTTCACTCATAACTGCTCAAAACAGTGCAGTAAAAATGCATTTCATTATGTACAAATGGTTCCTTGAAAGAACATATTATATTAGAAGCCATTAAAAACCTGTGTTGCCTATTAATGTTATACTCGTGTATTGTTCTGTGTGTAATTGATTTTAAGTACTATTCATTTCCAATATTTAAATACATCTAATACTGTGTCCTGTTTGATGTAGAAATCTTGTCTCTCTGAATAACTTGATTAAGGTCTCAAATTGAATGTACAGGATGACTGAAGATTTAGTACTGTTTCTGTACATATTGCAATATGCATTAATGTAATATACAAATATTAAGCTATGTAAAAACATTCATTGCATTCAACTGCAATACAAAACCCTTTCATCTCACTTTTGAAGTTGGTTATTTTGTTTGAAGTCAGTTTCATAGGCATAAAAAGAGATTTTATTTTTTTGAGTTTGTGTGGCACTGTGTGGCAACAGGAAAGCATACAATGCCATTTTGTAGGGAGTATTATGTGTACCAAACAGAGGAAAGAACGCCACACTTGCCATCTGTCTCTAATTATGATTTCCTACTGGCTTTTAGATGTATCATAGATCAGGTCTTTATTTTATAAAACAGATTTATCTTACCTGTAATACCTAAAGTGATTGTAAAACACTTCTCTCATACAATAATTTCTGTGTTGTATGACTGAGACTGTCTTATGAAACATTTGATTTTTTAAGGTTCACATATAGAAAGAAGCTATAAAACTATAACTGTGGACTGACCATGCATCATGGCTGAAACATCCATCCTTTAAGTAAGCATTTCTTGAGCATCCCTTTGCCAAATCATAACCTGACATTGAGTAAGTGAGTGGGTGGGGGTGGGGAGGTCTTAAGAAAGAGGAGATGCTTTCCTGCTCTTTCGTTATTACTAATTGGAGAATATTTTGCCCTACCTAGTTTCAAAATGTTTCCATTCTTAGATCTGAAGTAGAGAGGAATGATCACAATTGGGGTGGATAGGGCAGACAAGCCAAGGAAACTGGAGAAGGTGAATTCTCAACCAAGATTTTAAGGCAGTTATTAGCAGCAATTGAAAGAAAGGAGAGAAATAGGCATTTTGCATGAAGGAAAAGAAATCTGAGAGGAAGCAAATCATGTCAGGAGGAAAAAAAGATGATATTATATGGGGAAGAGGAACCACACTGGGAGTAATAGCAAGAGAAATTGAAAAAAATAATTACAGAGGTGGGTATGAAATATTTTAAATTACTCTTTACTAGCCTTAGTATGTCCTATGGAAAATTCTTTGAGCCAGTAGACATTTCTATTTTATTCTGTCAACCTCTATAAAACAGCATTTCAAAATCTATGCAATAATGTTAATATTTTTTATTTACTCTGGGCCAGGTACTATGCTAATACTTTAAATGAAGGATCTCGTATAGTCTTCATTGACTAAAATATTCATCCTATATATGAAGAAATTGAGGTACTGAGAAGTTCTATAACTTGTCTAAGATTATACAAGGTCAGAAATGGGTGAGCTGGGATCTGAACCTAGACTCTGGAGCCCAGTCTTCTAACCACTGCATTTCAAAGTCCCTTCGCTTCATCTTAGCTACAGATACAGACCGGTGTGACCAGTTGCTGACTAGATGTGTCATTTAGGTCCTTTGGTAACAAATGCTGAGATAGCATTACTGAGCAAGTATTTTACTGGAGGGTAAAGATAAAAGAGGAAGGAAACAGAGATGTGTAGGGAAAGTCTTCAGACCACAGTGCAGACACAGCCTCATCCAATTCAGGGACGATCTCCAAAAGGAAGACAACCTATTAGAGGAACCCCACATTGGACAGAAATGGCCAGGCTGAGAACCCTTAACCTGCTCAGCCACTGACTGGAGATCCCCAGGAAGAAAGGGCATGGCCGTGCCTCAAAAGTTGAGGCCATTCCTGAATGTTCTGTAGCTGGAGGCTGCCAGCTATCTGTGCTTCTTGCAACTAACAGCAAGTTCTTTTTTGAAGGGTGATCTGCGACGTGCACCTCCTTGGCTGCCAAAGTGATATCTATACAGAATATACCATTGGATACTCAGGGTGAGGCAAGCTAGATACACAGGACAAAGAATTTAAGGAAGTGTTCACATTCAGGGTCATGCAAGTGCAGGTCATGGCCTAAGAGTGAGTGCCTCCTTAATTCCACACCCTATGTGCTTTGCATGTCTCACCCTGGACTTCCGAATCTCAAATTCAGCACACTTAGAATTTTGCTCAGATCCTCCTCTCCAAAACACTCCTTTGCTTCAGGGAGATCCATGGGTCCTTCTATTGCTGGTGTTTTGTCTACCTTCCAGTTCAGTCTCTCCACTGCCAGAGCATCATCTGAGTTAGATGCAACTCTGATTTATAATTCCAATGCTTAATACTGTTAATTGATTCTCTATAGCCTAGAGACTAAATCCCAAGCTTCTTGCTATGGCACAGAAAGACCCTGTATGGTCTGATCTGATTTTGTGGACAGTGTGGACCCAGAGCTGGAGGAATTTCAGTACTCCATCTAAGGAATAGCAGAAGTATTGATTTGCATATATAGAAAGTTTGATTTGGGGGTTGAAGGATGGGTAGGAATTTGTAGAGCTGAGAAGCTATTTCATTATGGAAGAGGCAGAATGAGGTGATTTGGGGTGATTAGGGGAATGAGCAACTTGGCTGGAATTTGGAAGCTATGTAGCAGTTAATGGGGAATAGGCCTGGAAAAATAACTCAAAATCAGTCAAAGAACTGGAGCCATGGAGCTTAAGTTTTTCCCTTGAAGGTTTTGGAGCAGGAAAGTGACATGATGCAAATGATCTTGTATGAAGGTGATTGTAGTCTTGGTGTCAACACTGCACTGGATGGAGAGGGGTCAGGAGTCAGGGAGATCAGTTAGAAGGGTCTTTTGCTATTCTAGGCAAGAGCAAGTGGATTCTTGAACTCAGTGTGTAAAGAATGGAAAAGATATGGGAAAATATGAAGTAAAGGTGAAAGGACTCCAGGATTAATGAAAGGAAGGAGCTCAGGGAAGAGAGTACTCAAAGACAACTTACAAGTTTAATTGGGCTCCAGGAGGCTAGTGTACAGGAGCTAGAAATGAACAGGGGGAAGCCTTTGTTAAGGGAAGACAACAAGGGCCCACTGTGTGCATGGATGGACCATCTCACTGATTCCCCCAAAGAAATGACATACAAATCTTTCATTTCTGTCTCATCTCAGGCACTACTTATTCCGCTTCTCAAGTTTTGACTAATATTTAATTCACTGTCTTAATTCCTTGAACAAAAGATTCAGATATGGAAGACAGAAGTTGTGTTTATAGACACCAACCATTCTGGTAGAACTTAGGTTCCTTTTTCTAAATTCAGCTGTGAAAATACCTGTTTTGGACCCACACAGTCTCCAGCAGCCAGTTTGAGAGAATTATTATTATTATGCTTTTTTTTTTTTTTAAAGAAGGTGTCTTGGTTTCATATACACCTGAACCTGGCCAGTAGGACCAGCCTGTCTCACTGATGGTTTTTGTTTGTGGGATAGAGAGAAGAGCTAATTTTGTCTCATGAGATGCAGACATCTCCTCATAGAGAAGACCTGAGCCACTGCTTCCCACAGGAACAGAGGTTATTGATTTAACATAAACAGAAAAAAAGACTAAATTTCTTTGCAAATAAAATTCACATAATATAGGATTATGATGCATAATTGAAAACCCAATTTTCAGTGAAAGGGAAATAATGGGCAAAGACATAATGCTAAATAAGCTTTAGGTACAGAAATGATAGTACGTTTTTTATGGATTTGCAGTGTAAAGTGAGGAGCTCAAAGCAAATATTTAATTGCCCTTAAAACTGAACAACATAGTAAAATTTGCATATTCTTTCAGGCTTGCTTATTTTACTGTGTAGTGCAGGAAAATACTTGTGGTAATATTATCATCTGTAGTGTACAAAAAAAGTAAACTTTTAAGTGAAAGTGAAAGTGAAGTCACTCAGTTGTGTCCACCTCTTTGCGACCTCATGAACTGTAGCCTACCAGGCTCCTCCCTCCATGGGATTCTCCTGGCAAGAATACTGGAGTGGGTTGCCATTTCCTTTTCCAGGGGATCTTCCCAACCCAGGGATCAAACCAGGGTCTCCTGCATTCCAGGCAGACACTTTAACCTCTGAGCCACCAAAAACTGATCAAATTAACCTCCAAAGGTTACTAAGTGGCATATACAGACAGACTGGTGACTAACAAACAGTGATAATCAAAGATAAGCTCTGGTAATGTGTTGTTTGTTTTGTGATGATAGCATAGATCTGATGCCCTTTCAAAACTAGGTCTGCCAGACAGAGAAATAAGGTTTATGTACTCCGACTTCTAGAGTATAACGCTGTATGAGCAGAAATCTCAGTTCCAAATGTAGATGTAGATGTATACTTTCCTGATTGCATTGAACAAAAAGTAATAAGACTGCAGCATGAAAGGGAAGGATCTATCTGTGTGGACTCGGGTAATTCTGTTCTGTACTCTAAGCCTTCAGGGCAGCAGTCTATACTGGGTAATATTTAATCTTCATGACAGGCTAAAGAGCTAAATACTATCGGTACTACTCACTTTCCAGATGAGGAAACTATGACTAGAGAGGTTCAGTAACTTGTCCAAAGTCACACAGCATCCAAGTAGCAGGGAAGATTTGAACCCAGAGCCTGAACTCTCACACTGCACTGGTTGTGCTGAGTGCAAACAGAGCAGTGATTGGCTGGCTTTCCTACCTGGAAGCCTCTTCTCTAAGCTCCTCTCCTTCTTGCAGCTCTTCTTATTTCTCTTGGCTCCTTTCTGTATACATTAAAGAAGTATAGTTATAAACTCAGGAACCAGCGCCAAACTTCATTTTCTGATGGACTGATAGTGAGTTGCTCACTGAGATAAAAATATGTTGCTGCCATAGTCTTGTGATATATGTGGCTGTAGTGTGAGCATCCATCTGCTTATCCTCACCCAACTATGTCACTTTTCTTAAATGGGCTTTGTTGATATTTGGAATTGGAGGACCTTAATTCTGCCTTCGATTTTGGTCCACACTGGAAAATTTGAGCTCACTCTTAATGGGAGAGGGCCAATTGCCACTATGTGATCACACATGGGATTAAAAGTACGTGAACATTCTAACCATGCAGAAGTCTGATGAAGGAAAGATGAGGTGTGATACAGCCCCAGATAAGCTCTATTCATTGACATCAATGACTCCAGGTTAGCCTCCTTCTATTGACACATTTCATTCTGAAGACGTGGTATAGTAAAATCAACACAAGCTTCAGAACCAGACACGCCTGACTACAAATCGTCCCTCTGTCATGGGAGCAAGTCACGTTAACATCTTTGGGAATGGGGATAATAGTTTGTATTGCCGTGAGGACAAAGTGGTGCAGGGTCATTTCTGGCATAGAATAGGTATTTAACAGATGTGTTTAGCTCCTCAATAGGAGTAGACACATAAGTGGTTATAAATACCTGACTCAGGGCTCAACGTTCCTAAGTGCAAATCTGAGCTCTGTCATTCAGCAGCTGAGTGACATGGGATAAGTACTTAATTTCTCTGTGCCTTAGTTTTCTGGCCTCTAAAATGGGAATAATAAAAGCACCTTCCTCTTAGAATTGGGAGGAGGGATGCATAACTTGATTTAAATAAAACACCTAGAGCAGCACCTCGCATCTAGGAAGCACTCCATGAGTGTGAAGCCCCCTCTTTATGAGCTTCAGTTCATTTCTACCTTGTTACTTCTCAGAGCGAGGAGCCTGGCCATTCCTTACTAAGTAAACTTAAGTTTCTTGGTATCTAAGAACTACAAATACATATTTTAAACCAGTGTTCACTGAATCACAGATATCACATGAACCTAATCAGCCTAATGGTTTCTTATACAGTCCACACCCATTGCTGGTGAAGGACACATACTGATTGTGGGGGAAATAATAGATTAGTACAGCCACCTTGAGATGCCAGTCTATAATATCATCAACATTTTAAATGCACCTCTCTTTTGGCCTATCAGTGTTACTTCTAAGAATTTTCCTACAGATGGTCTCATATCATGGAGCAAAGGCACATGGTAGAGTCATAGTTTTCAGCATTGTTTGTGATATTAAAAACCTATAAACAACTAAATATTTATCCAGAGAAAAAGTTTAAATAATTGATAATATTTCCATGCAATGGAATACCGCAGAGGGGATTTAAAAACTGTTAGAGCCATGTCAGTGGATAGGAAAAGCTGTACAAGCATACTTTTAGGAGGGGGAAAAACACTTTTCAGAGGAAACCCTACCCTAAGAATGATACTGTTTGTGTTAAAATTAAGTTCAGTTCAGTTCAGTTGCTCAGTTGTGTCTGACTCTTTGCGACCCCATGAACTGCAGCACACCAGGCCTCCCTGTCCATCACCAACTCCCGGAGTTCACCCAAACCCACATCCATCGAGTATACATTAAAAAAAAAAATTAACTGTGCTCAAAAAGAGGTTAAGAGAGGTCTGTTCTTTGCCCTTAGCTTCTGGGATATAATCTCTAAGCTCTTGGAATGTGATGCCTCATAGGTGTATCTTTGTTTGCCTTGGCTTTGGGTCACACAGAATAGTCCAACAATGTGATTTTGAGTAAATGCAGCGACATCAAATAGCTGCAGAGTGGAGGCTGGCCGCCTTAGGTATTACCACTATGCTTTAGGATAAGGGCTTTGGTATCAGCAGTGCCAGTCAATATCCAAAGGCCGAGGATCAGGGACTGAGATCAACTCTGTGAGTAGTCACTCATGTCTGCATGATGGGAGCCCCTAAAACTCTGATCCCAGAGATGCATGAAACAACCAGCTATCTGGATTGGTTTTAAAATATATAGGGGAAAACTATTAACGGGTACATAGATAAAAAAATATTGATAATTGATGAAAGTAAGTGATGGATGCATGGAGGTTCATTATTTAACTTTATTTTCGTGACTACTTAAAATTTTCTATAGTAATAAAACTTTTGAAAATAAACAACATTCTATTAAAAAAAATAATCACCTGGAATGTCTGATTTAAAGCCAGATTTCTGGGATTCCCCACTCAAAAGTACTAAATCCAAATCTCAAGTGTGATCCCAGACATATGAGATTCTAAGATGTTCAGTTCAGTTCAGTCGCTCAGTCATGTCCAACTCTTTGCAACCCTGTGAATCACAACCCTGTGAATCGCAGCACACCAGGCCTCCCTGTCCATTACCAACTCCTGGAGTTCACTCAAACTCACGTCCATCGAGTCGGTGAGGCCATCCAGCCAATCATCCTCTGTCGTCCCCTTCTCCTCCTGCCCCCAATCCCTCCAAGCATCACAGTCTTTCCAATGAGTTAACTCTTCATATGAGGTGGCCAGAGTACTGGGGTTTCAGCTTTAGCATCATTCCCTCCTAAGAACACTCAGGGCTGATCTCTTTCAGAATGGACTGGTTGGATCTCCTTGCAGTCCAAGGGACTCTCAAGAGTCTTCTCCAACACCACAGTTCAAAAACATTAATTATTCAGTGCTCAGCTTTCTTCACAGTTCAACTCTCACATTCATACATGACCACAGGAAAAACCATAGCCTTGACTAGACGAACCTTAGTCGGCAAAGTAATGTCTCTGCTTTTGAATATGCTCTCTAGGTTGGTCATAACTTTCCTTCCAAGGAGTAGTGATTTTGGAGCCCCCAAAAGTAAAGTCTGACACTGTTTCCACTGTTTCCCCATCTATTTCCCATGACGTGATGGGAGCAGATGCCATGATCTTCGTTTTCTAAATGTTGAGCTTTACGCCAACTTTTTCTCTCTCCTCTTTCACTTTTTTCATCAAGAGGCTTTTTAGTTCTTCCTCACTTTCTGCCACAAGGGTGGTGTCATCTGCATATCTGAGGTTATTAATATTTCTCCCACCAATCTTGATTTCAGTTTGTGCTTCTTCCAGCCCAGTGTTTCTCATAATGTACCCTGCACAGAAGTTAAATAAGCAGGGTGATAATATACAGCCTTTACGTACTCCTTTTCCTATTTGGAACCAGTCTGTTGTTCCATGTCCAGTTCTAACTGTTGCTTCCTGACCTGCATACAGATTTCTCAAGAGGCAGATCAGGTGGTCTAGTATTCCTTAAAGTCTGACACTGTTTCCACTGTTTCCCCATCTATTTCCCATGACGTGATGGGAGCAGATGCCATGATCTTCGTTTTCTAAATGTTGAGCTTTACGCCAACTTTTTCTCTCTCCTCTTTCACTTTTTTCATCAAGAGGCTTTTTAGTTCTTCCTCACTTTCTGCCATAAGGGTGGTGTCATCTGCATATCTGAGGTTATTAATATTTCTCCCACCAATCTTGATTTCAGTTTGTGCTTCTTCCAGCCCAGTGTTTCTCATAATGTACCCTGCACAGAAGTTAAATAAGCAGGGTGATAATATACAGCCTTTACGTACTCCTTTTCCTATTTGGAACCAGTCTGTTGTTCCATGTCCAGTTCTAACTGTTGCTTCCTGACCTGCATACAGATTTCTCAAGAGGCAGATCAGGTGGTCTAGTATTCCCATCTCTTTCAGAATTTTCCACAGTTTATTGTGATCCACACAGACAAAGGCTTGGGCATAGTCAATAAAGCAGAAATAGATGTTTTCCCAGAACTCTCTTGCTTTTTCTATGATCCAGCAAATGTTGGCAATTTGAACTCTGGTTCCTCTGCCTTTTGTAAAACCGGCTTGAACATCTAGGATTTCATGGTTCACATACTGCTGAAGCCTGGCTTGGAGAATTTTGAGCATTCCTTTACTAGCATGTGAGATGAGTGCAATTGTGCGGTAGTTTGAGCGTTCTTTGGCATTGACTTTCTTTGGGATTGGGATGAAAACTGACCTTTTCCAGTCCTGTGGCCACTGCTGAGTTTTCCAAATTTGCTGGCATATTGAGTGCATCAGTTTCACAGAATCATCTTCCAGGATTTGAATAGTTAAACTGGAATTCCATCACCTCCACTAGCTTTGTTCATAGTGATGCTTTCTAAGGCCCACTTGACTTTACATTCCAGGACGTCTGGCTATAGGTGAGTGATCACACCACCGTGATTTATATTCATGTGCTTATTTAATCACAGAAGAAATTTCAAAATATATATGAGTAACTGTCAGTAGTGTTTGCCAATGAGAAGTAGAAATGTGCATTGAGTGAACATCTTTACCTTTCACTGTATGTGTACTATTTGAATTAACATAGGTGTGTATTGCTTTTGCAATTTAAAAAATAGTCAAGACATACTCCTTTCTTTCCCCTACCACTAGATATTAGTCTTTAAAAAGAGTATACTTCATGCAAGTATAATCCTAAGCTTTGGTATAATATTTTTGAATTATTGAGCCAAATATCATCCTAAATTAAAATAGTATGTGTATCATTCACTGCCAAAGCTCCAATTTGCTCCCAGGGAGCAGAATACAAAATTACTAAGGCAATTTCCTAACGTCAAGTCACAGGAGAGCCTTAAGTCCTGTGGCAAAAATTCCTGTTATTTGAAAGTTCATGCACTTAGAGAGTAAACATTAAATCAAAGAGCATTAGATGGGAGAAGGGAATGTTGAGTCAATAACGTTTCCTCAGGACTTGTTAAATTGAATGCTAAACATGGAGAAACGTTACACTTGGGATTTTTTTTTTTTTTTTTGCATTAAGGTTTTTCTGTATTTCTAAAGCTTCTTGCTCAGTCTTTTGCAAAATGCTATATAAAAGTTCCACTGCTTTTGGGTTTCCAGGGCAGAAGTAATTTGCATGCAGGGGTTAATCAAGATTCCTTGCTCTTTGTACTTTTAAAAGTGCTGGCACATACATTGTTTCCTTTGATACTCACAAATGAGGTATTAAGACAAATACTATAAAGCTCATTTTCTACATGAGGATGTGAGGTTTGGAGAGGTTAAGTGAGAAGCTGAAGCCAGTCAGTAGGGACCTGAACACACAGGACCCTTGGTTGTATCTTGGGTATCCTTGCCACTACCAGCAAGAGCAGAGCTGTGAAGCAGAATCACTCCGGTTGTGAAATTGGTTTAGTGTTTTTGTGAAATTACTGCTCTTCTGGCTCTGGAAGACCTAGGAAGCCCAGTTGAACTCCATCACAATTCACATTGTGAATTATTAATGTGCTCACTTGAATGATTAAGGGACATCTAATAAAATCCAGATGGATCCAGGTTCCCATTTTGACTCTATCCCTTACTAGCTATGTACTAGCTATTGTTCCCTCATCTATCAAAATAGGAATAATGATAGTATTAATCTTCCAGGGCTGCTATTAAGAAATAATGTATGATGAGTGCCTGACAGAGTGTATGAAGCATAGCAAAGGGTCAATGCATACCACTACAATAATAATTATTAATAATGTTATAAATAAGCCAGAGTCCTGGTCAGTGCAGCAGGCATGGCGCTGATAGAGGAGCAGCTTTCGTCCACCTGGAGGCGACTGCAGGCGCTACATCCCGGAGTGGGCACTGATCAGTTTCTTTCCTTTTGAAAGAGACCTTCTTGAAACTGCAAAGAACTAAGCAAGAGCAAAAAAGTTGCCTGAAACTTCACTGAGCCTCAGTGTTCAAGAGGGGGCTTGATCTAAAGACAGTACCCCTAGACTGAAACAGAATCCATCAGTTTATGATCCACAGTGAGATAGGGCAGGTAAAAGACCCAGTCAGCCAGGTCTTTAACAAA
This sequence comes from Madoqua kirkii, assembly GCA_006408675.1. Classification (NCBI taxonomy): domain Eukaryota; kingdom Metazoa; phylum Chordata; class Mammalia; order Artiodactyla; family Bovidae; genus Madoqua; species Madoqua kirkii. The sequence continues at coordinate 459 of SJYC01055774.1, read as the reverse complement.
AGGATAGTTACTTCCCCTAAAAGAGCATTCTTGCCCTGGGATTTTATCTTCATTCTTTTAAATTGCAACTTCTTAAATCAGATTTTAGGGGAAATCCAGAAAGCAAGAACTCAGAATCCACACAATTAATGATAAAGGAAACTATTTGCTGTTTAGCTTAAAAGTGCTTTACTAAATCTTCTTTTGAATTTTTAAAACTTATTTTTCTTTATTATACAATAAATTTATACTTACTGCAGAAAATATGCAGAATCAAAGCATAAGGAGAAAAAGCCCTTAGAAGCATTATTCATATTTATTTTGGTATGTAGTTATTGAAACTTTTATAAATAAGTATGTTTATCTTTATAAAAACTGTAGAGCACTAAAGAAATAATTTATGGCCTTTCAAATCCTAACAGAATATTCACATATTTCCATGTCTGTACGTGTTTTTCTATAGCTTCATTTTCAATGGTT
>SJYC01055773.1:0-14404 GCA_006408675.1 Madoqua kirkii | reverse complement strand
GAGGATCTAGATCAATGACTATTTAAGTAAACATAACTTCCATTCATTTATTGTAAAATAATACAATAATGATTAAGGAACATCTAATAAAATCCAGATGGATCCAGGTTCCCATTTTGACTCTACCCCTTACTAGCTACTTCATAGCTATTATTCCCTTTATACTAGCCTGTATTGTTGTTCTGATAATAGATTACTCTTTATTAATACTAATATCTCATTTTGGTTTTATACTCCAAACATAATATATCCAAAAACCAGTGTGCTAATTGTACTTGAGAGGTTGGTTATGATATCAGTATAATATCATTAGCTTTTGAAAGAAATGTTATAACAGAAAATGCTGAAATAATTTGGAGGAAAGCTTACTACAAGCAAACTTACACTGGAGCTAATTAATTCCACCCACATATCTTTTTAAGGTGTGAGAATAAGACAATCAAGGGTATATAAATCCTTCCACTGTGATTATCATCCCTCAGTGTTCTCTAGGGCTGAAAGTAACCCTGCCTGATCTTTTCTGTACTATGCTAGGATTCCAGTGAAGACTGGAAACTTTTCAGTAGGAATTACTCTTGATGACACTAGTCTTGCTGTCAGAGTATTCCTGCTGGAAAGAAAGCATCTGAGTTAATGGTCTAATAAACTGAGTTAGTGTTTCAGCTTGGCAAAGGATTAATTAGGGGAAGAGTAACTAACATTTATTTGGGTTCTTTGTTTGACAGCCCCTTTATTATTACATTATTGCAATTAATATTCCCTATAAACCTATGAGGTAGGCATTACCAGGGGCATTTTACAATGAAGGAACTGAAATTCAGTCAATAAAAGTGTCTTGCCTAAGGCCACAGAGCTGGTGAACTGCAAAGGTGGAATTTGAGCCTAGATTCCCTGTTTTCCCTAGATTTTGCCTGTGTTCTTTGTACTGCTCCTTCTCACCAACTACACAGCATGGCCTGACTGTTCCTCTTCTAGAATATTCATTGTAAGCATGAATACACTTTTAAACAACCAAACTGCAACTTCCTTCTTAAAAATCAGTGTGTTAGGCAGACTTAGAGACTCAGTCCACTTATGAATGCTGTGTCAGTTAAGGTAATTTTGTAGGCCAGAAACAAGAAGTTCACTACCTTGTTTAACAAGATATCCTGGGACAGAGGAGCTCTGGGTTTTTTCAGAGGCTCAGTAATTATGTTCAGTGGGAGAAGAGAACACTGTTGCTTTCTAGAAAATTTTATTTTTAAATAACCACCATCTACAAACGAACATATTTTTTTAGTGTGGTCCCCCAAATCCTTCTCATTTCCATCACTTTTCTCTAATAGGGTTTTGTATTTTTATTCTTTACCCAAATATTTAACTATTCTAACTCTTCTGCACCTTCTTGAGACAGCTTCTAAGAATGAGGAAAAAGTAAAATTTTACTGGAAATTTTAAACAGTGCCTGTGTACTAGACTTAGCATAAATTTTTTGCTTAAAAAAATCAGCATTGTCTTATTGAGAAGCATTAAGTAAAAGAAATCTGTATTTTCTATCATGAATGAATACTCTGATTATCTCACTGCAGAAAGGGCAAGTTTTTTTTTTTTTTTTGTAATATTCAGGCTTGAATTAGCACAACTGAAATAGAAATTGGAGTAATGGGGTGTCCATCAACTGCCAAAATAATTAGTTCAATAAAATAGTTTGTTGATTCAAGGGCGAAAGGTAGTTTAATAATGTTTAAATTAATTCGACTTAATTCAGTTCAATGAATTATCAAGAACCTACAATATACTAAAATAAAATAAGTAATATATACCATTAAAAGTCTTACAACCTGGTAGAGGAGTACATTCAGTTCAGTTCAGTTCAGTTGCTCCGTCGTGTCTGCCTCTGCAACCCCATGGACTGCAGCATGCCAGGCCTCCCTGTCTATCACCAACTCCCGGAGTTTACTCACCCTCATGTCCATCGAGTCAGTGATACCATCCAACCATCTCATCCTCTGTCATCCCCTTCTCCTCCTGCCTTCAATCTTTCCTAGCATCAGGATCTCTTCGCATCAGGTGGCCAAAGTATTGGGGTTTCAGCTTCAGCATCAGTCCTTCCAATGAATATTCAGGACTGATTTCCTTTAGGATGAACTGGTTGGATCTCCTTGCTGTTCAAGAGACTCTCAAGAGAGGAGTATATTACCAATACAGAAAAAGCATCTATGGTAAACCACTACATGAGATACAGCAAAGGTATATAATAATTTTAACAACAGTAATGATTGAGCACTTGCTGTGTTCTAGCATATGCTTTTATTATACTTTACATGTATTAACTCATTTAATTCTCAAAACAAACTTATAAGAGAAATTATATTTTTAACTATCCCCATTTATAGATGAACAAACAGAGGTAATAGAGAAGGATAAAGAGAGTCTCATAGAGATGCAAATAATTCTGCCCAATGAGGTGTGGGGTTCATTTTTTGGGGGAAAGATATGGAGAAAAGGTAACCTTCCAACTAAGACTGAGGGAAGAGACCTGTTGCTGTTTTGTGGTTCAGTTGTGTCTGACTCTGCAGCCCCATGGAGTGTAGCCTGCTAGGCTCCTGTCCATGGGATTTCCCAGGCAAGAATACTGGCATGAATTGCCATTTCCTTCTCCAGGGAGTTTTCTTGGACCAGGGATTGAACCCATGTCTCTTGCATTGGCAGGAAGGTTTTTTACCTCTGAGCCACCAGGGAAGCCCACCTTAGAATACTACTCACTGGTAAAAAGAGACAAACTACTGGCATACACAATGATTCCTCTCTAGAGAATCATGCTGAGTGAAAAAACCTAATATCGAACATGTACACACTATATGATTCCACTTAGATAGTGTTATTTTTTAAAAAAAAAACCTTTAAATTTTGTATTGGAGTATTGCCAGTTAACAATGTTATGATAGTTTCAAGTGAACAGTGAAGGGTTTCAGCCATAAACATACATGTACCCATTCTCCCCCGACTCCTCTCCCATTCAGGCTGCTCTTTTCTCTACCACATAGAGCAGAGTTCCATGTGCTTATATAGCATTCTTAAAATGACAAAATCATAGAGATGGAGGCCAGAAGTTAGAGATACAAAAGAATAAAAGAAGTTAGTGGTTATCAGAAGTTAGAGAGTAGGGAAGAAGGTGGGTGTAGTTATAAAATGGTAGCATGTGGGATCCCTATGTGGAACTGTAGGGCACTGTATCCGTGGTGGCAATTACTCAAACATGTACATGGGTTAAAATTACAAAGAACTAAATATACACACAATATTACACAGTGATATTCACATATCACACAGTGTATGTGAAATATAATTAAGGAAGATAGATTGTATCAGTGTCAGTTTCCCTACTGTGATATTCAGTTATGCAAGATGTTATCTTTGGGAGAAACTAGATAAAGAGTATACAAGATCTCTGTATTGTTTCTTACAACTGCATGTGAATCTACAATTATCTAATAATAAAAAAGTTAAAAGAATAAGGAAAATGGAAAGACACTGTATGAAGTTGTTGGAAGGGTGGTTTGGTTCTTATAAGCGTGTGTTCTCAGAGTTGGTGGGTAGGGCTGGTACCAGGTCTATCCATGATCAGTTTTGAGGACCACAGGAAGATCAGGAGACTTGGTTGAAAGGTGGAAGGTATGCAGTAGGTATGTCATCATGGAAGATCTGGGAGGAAGAGAATGCAGTGAAGTGGAGGTCAGCTGTGAGAAACCAAAGTGCAAGTGGGTGAAATTAGATTATTCTGCAGCTGAGTCTAGAGCTGAGGAGAGCCTGCAGCGACCTTTCTTTTTTCATAAGGCCTGGAACTGGCAGGGCCCCTCCTTCCGAGGGACAGAGCGAGACCTGACACAGACCATTTGTCGGACTTAGTCCCAGGCTTCCACCCTTTCTTTCACTAAATTGTCCAGTTGGAAGGCATTGATCAAAGTGATCAAATGTCTGGGTTCATATGGGCATAACATAAGCACATGACCAGCTTTTAGGAGGAGAAGGCAGTGGCACCCCACTCCAGGACTCTTGCCTGGAAAATCCCATGGATGGAGGAGCCTGGTGGGCTGCAGTCCATGGGGTCACGAAGAGTTGGACACAACTGAGCGACTTCACTTTCACTTTTCTCTTTCATGCATTGGAGAAGAAAATGGCAGCCCACTCCGGTGTCCTTGCCTGGAGAATCCCAGGGATGGCAGAGCCTGATGGGCTGCCATCTATGGGGTCGCACAGAGTCAGATGCAACTGAAGCGACTTAGCAGCAGCAGCTTTTAGGAAAAAGGAAAAAATGTATTTTTCTTACATCAATGTTCTGATTTCCCCAGTTGACTTGTATAATTCCTACAAATGTAGCTAAAAAGTTAAATTCCTAAAGGATAGTCAGAAACATCAAATAAGGACCTTTTAAAATTAAATTAATAATTAACACTGACACCTAGCAACCTTAATTTGAATTTTTTCTAGTGTGTTTTTGAATGCTTCAGCAGTGTCATCTTTATAGCTCATCAGTCCATCAGTTTTGCTATTGTAACATTCATGAAAAAGAATACTCCTGGAATAAATGGGTGATTACAGGTGTAAGGTAGGGAAAATACATGGTGAATCTGTAGTACCAGATATTACGCAGTTCTCTTCCTGATCCCAAGCTATATTACAAAGTTACACTAGTCACAACAGTATGGCAATAACATAAAAACAGACACAGAGATCAGTGAAACTAAATAGAGAGCCCAGAAATAAACTCATGCATATATGGTCAGTTAATTTTCAATAAGTATGCTAAACTACACAATGGGGAAAGAATAAACTCTTCAATAAGTGGTTTTGGGAAAACTGAATATTTGCATGCCATGATATGAAATTGGACTCCTATTACACCATACACAAAATCTGCTCAAAATGGATTAAAGACTTGAATGTAAGACTTGACACCATGAAATTCCTAGAAGAAAAACTAAGATAAGTTTTTTGGTATCACTAGACCATTCAGGTTTGACCTAAATCAAAACCCTTATAATTATACAAAGTGACTTCACTCAGTCGTGTCCGACTTTGCCACCCCATGGACTATAACCTACCAGGCTCCTCCATCCATGGGATTTTCCAGGCAAGATTACTGGAGTGGGTTGCCATTTCCTTCTCCAGGAAAGCTTCCCAACCCAGGGATTGAACCCAGGTCTCTTGCATTGTAGGCAGATGCTTTACCATCTGAACCACCAGGGAAGTCTATTGGCAGGTAAGGCATTAGATCTGATAAAATGCCTGAAGAACTATGGATAAAGGTTTGTGACACTGCACAGGAGGCAGTGATCAAGACCATCCCCAAGAAAAAGAAATACAAAAAGGCAAAATGGTTGTCTGAGAGGCCTTACAAATAGCTGAGTAAAGAAGAGAAGCTAAAGGCAAAGGAGAAAACAAAAGATATACCTATTTGAATGCAGAGTGCTGAAGAATAGCAAGGAGAGATAAGAAAGCCTTCCTCACAGATCAATGCAACGGAATAGAGGAAAACAACAGAATGGGAAAGACTAAAGTTCTCTTCAAGAAAATTAGAGATACCAAGGGAACATTTCATTCAAAGATGGGCACAAGAAAGGACAGAAATGGTATGGACCTAACAGAAGAAGATATTAAGAAGAGGTGGCAAGAATACACAGAAGAACTGTACAAAAAGATCTTCATGACCCAGATAACCTCAATGGTGTGATCACTCACCTAGAGCCAGACATCCTGGAATGTGATGTCAAATGGGCTTTAGAAAGTGTCACTACGAGCAAAGCTAGTCGAGGTGATGGAATTCCAGCTAAGCTATTTCAAATCCTAAAAGATGATGCTGTGAAAGTGATGCACTCAATATGCCAGCAAATTTGGAAAACTCAATAGTGGCCACAGGACTGGAAAAGGTCAGTTTTCATTCCAATCCCAAAGGCAATGCCAAAGAATGCTCAAACTACTGCACAATTGCACTCATCTCACACGCTAGCAAAGTAATGCTCAAAATTCTCTAAGCCAGGCTTCAACAATACATGAACCAAAAATTTCCAGATGTTCAAACTAGATTCAGAAAAGGCAGAGGAACCAGAGATCAAATTGTCAACATCCTTTGTATCATCAAATAAGCAAGAGAGTTTCAGAAAAACATCTACTTCTTTATTGACTATGCCAAAGCCTTTAACTGTGTGGATCACAACAAATTGGAAAATTCTTCAAGTGATGGGAATACTAGACCACCCTACCTGCCTCCTGAGAAATCTGTATTCAGGTAAGAGGCAACAGTTAGAACCAGACATGGCACAACAGACCAGTTCCAAATTGGGAAAGGAGTATGTCAAGGCTGTATATTGTCACCCTGCTTATTTAACTTCTGTGCACAGTGCATCATGCAAAATGCCAGGCTGGGTGAAGATCAAGCTGGAATCAAGATTGCCAGAAGAAATATGAATAATTTCAGATATGCAGATGGCACCACCCTTATGGCAGAAAGCAAAGAAGAACTAAAGAGCCTCTTGATGAAAGTGAAAGAGAAAATTGAAAAAGCTTGCTTAAAACTCAACATTCAAAAAACTAAAATCATGGCATCTGGTCCCATCACTCCATGGCAAATAGATGGGGAAACAATGCAAACAGTGTCAGACTTTATTTTCTTGGGCTCCAAAATCACTGTACATGGTGACTGCAGCTATGAAATTAAAGGACGCTTGCTCCTTGGAAGAAAAGCTGTAACACATCTGGAGAGCATATTAAAAAACAGAGACATTACTTTGCCAACAAAATTTCATCTAGTCAAAGCCATGGTTTTTCGAGTAGTCATGTATGTATCGATATGAAGTTTTTCTTCACAAAGAAACTGAGCACTGAAGAATTGATGTTTTTAAACTGTGGTGTTGGAGAAGACTCTTGAGAGTCCCTTGGACTGCAAGGAGATCCAGCCAGTCAAGCCTAAAGGAAATCAGTCCTGAATATTCATTGGAAGGACTGATATTGAAGTTGAAGCTCTAATACTTTGGCCACCTGATGCAAAGAACTGACTCATTGGAAAAGATCCTGATGCTGGGAAAGATTGAAAGCAGGAGGAGAAGGGGATGACGGAGGATGAGATGGTTGGATAGTATCACTGTCTCGATGGACATGAGTTTGAGCAAGCTCCAGGAGTTGTTGCAGGACAGGGAAGCCTGGCATGCTGCAGTCCATGGGGTCACAAAGAGTCTGGCACTACTAAGTGACTGAAGTGAACTTGACAATGATTTTATTTGATTTGACACCAAATGCAAAGGCAACAAAAGCAGAAATAAGTAAGATTACATCAAACTAAAAAAATTCTGCACAGCAAAAGAGACAGTAAACAAAATGAAAAAAAAAGCAGCCTTTTGAGCAAGGAAAATATTTATAATTGATGTATTCAATAAGGGGTTAATATATTAAAAAGATAAGGAACCTGTAGATCTCTAGCAGAAACCCAAATAAGTGGACAAAGGATCTGAATCGACATTGTTTCAAAGAAGGTATGCAAATTGCCAATAGGTGTATGAAAAGGTGCCCTACATCAGTAACCTTTAGGGTAATGCAAATCAGAATTGCCATAAGATATTACCTTATACCTATCTGCCTATCATCAAAAGGACGAGATGTAATAAATGTTGGTGAGGATGTAGAGAACAAGGAGGACTTGTGCAGTGTTGGTGGGAGTATACATTGGTGCTGCTGCTAAGTCACTTCAGTCATGTCTGACTCTGTGTGGCCCCACAGACGGCAGCCCACCAGGCTCCCCTGTCCCTGGAATTCTCCACGCGAGAACACTGGAGTGGGTTGCTATTTCCTTCTCCAATGCATGAAAGTGAAAAGTGAAAGTGAAGTCGCTCAGTTGTGTCCGACCCTCAGCGACACCATGGACTGCAGCCACTATGAAAAATAGTATAGAAGTTCTTAAAACAATAAAATATAGAACTACCATAAGATCTTGTAATCCCACTCCTGGGTATTTATCCAGAGGAAATGAAATCAGGATCTTGAAGAGATGTCTGTACTCCCATGTTCATTGGAACACTGTTCACAATAGCTAAGATATGAAAACAACCTAAGTGTCTGTTGATAGATGAGTAGATAAAGATTATATATATATATATATAATAATACATGTGAATCGTGGAGGAAGGCATGACAACCCGCTTCAATACCGTTGCCTGGAGAATCCCATGGATAGAGGAGCCTGGCAGGCTACAGTCCATAGGGTCCAAAGAGTTGGACATGACTGAAGTGACTTAGCATACAAGCATATATATATATATGTGTGTGTGTGTGTACATATATATATATATGTATATATATATATCAATATTATTCAGCCATGAAAAATAAGGAAATTCTTCCATTTGTGACAACATGGATGGATCTTGAGGGCATTGTGTTAAGTGAAGTAAGTCAGACAGTGAAAGACAAACACTGTATGGCATTATGTGTGGGATCTAAAAGAAACAGTTCACTCAAAGAAACAAATACAAATGGCAGAATGGTGAGTGCCAGGGGCTGAGGAGTGGGAGTATTGGGGAGAAATTGGTCAAGGGATACAAACTGTTATAAGATGCAAAAGTTCTGAGGATCTTATGTACAGAATGGTGACTATAGTTAATAATAATGTGTTTTACAAGAGAGTGGTCTTAAACATTCTCCTGTGAGTGTGTTAAGTGAAGAATGTGTTAATTTGATTATGAGAATATTTTCACAATTATTGCATCGAATATCACATTATACACTTTAAAATTTTACAGTTTTATTTTTTGATTATACCTCAGTAAATCTGGAAAAAGAAATAAAGGCAGTGTTCAAAACCTAAGGGAGTCATTAAACAAACATACATATACACACACAAGATAGCTTGAAGGGGCACCCTTTGGCAAAGTTTGGGACAATTTAAGCACCATAATAAGAACACTAAGGGATTATAACTCATTTAGTAAAATTTTAAATAGTCTCTGGGTTCATAGTGATACTAAAAAGAAACACAGGAGGAGTGAGGAAAACTGTTCTTCTTAGAAGAATGTAAACCTATGAATGCAGAATTATTTTTTCTAAGAACGCAGAAGAAATAATGGTATAAAGCCATCCCTATTTTGAAATTCATAATAAATTAGGCAAAGGTCACCAATGGGTGCTAAAATTGTTTTGGAGATAAAGGACATTCTTATAGTCTTAATATATCACCCCCAAAAGGAAAACATACCTGTGTAGTGAAGTGATCCAGAGGACATCACCTTAACAGCTTATCATCCCTGTCATTATCTGCTTCCTCATGTGTAAGAGAATGCAACATCACCTACCAGTACCTTTGATAGAAACGTTAATTAGGAGTATAATCAGAAAGAAACAGTCTGAAAAATGCAGAAATACATTTATAAGACAAGTGGCTGGTGTTTGTATAAAAGTCAGTGTCTTAAAAAACAGACAAACAAAAGGCATTGGGGCTGTTATAGTTGTAAAAAAGTCTAAAGAGAAACGCAGCCTCGTAATATAGTTTATGAATATTGGTTGGATGCTAGATTCTCTTCCCCACTACCCATCTCGAGCAAAGAGTGTAAAAGACATTTTAGAGACAACTGGAGAAATTTAAATAAGGACTGTATTCAAGGTAATATTCTTGAATTAATATGATTTTTTCTTTAAAACTGCAATACTGCACTGTGGTCCCCCTTATCTGAGGGTTCCACATCTGTGGATGCTGGACTCAATACACCATTTTATTTAAGGAACTTGAATATCAGCAATTTTGGAATCCGCTGTGGTCCTGGAACCAGTTCCATGCTGATACGGAGCGATGAAGTGTATTGTGGTGATGTAAAAGATACCTTTGTTTCTAGAATACACATGTTAAAGTATTCAGAGATGAAGCATCATAATATCTACAATGTACTTTCTAATAACTAAATTTTCTGGGAACTTATGACCTGATACAGTTGATTTTGATCTTTAATTTAGTGGTTATTAATTTGGAATTTCCCATTTCTCAAAGTTACGACAGTTGTTCATTTAACATCCTTCTGTGGCAGTTTGAACTTTGCTTCCATTTCATCAGCTTTTTGGTTTCTTTTCATCTTTGTACCTTCTCAGCAATGATGAAACAAATGCCTGGATTTGTATTAATCTCCTGTGTCCTTCAGGATGCTCCACTTGCATCTCAGTACGTAGGTGTAAATTAGCATATAAGCCTGTATGAGCCTTACCATTTTTTAGATTCTTGTGACAATTTTGCAGGAGGAATTTGTCTTTTCCCAGTTTTCATCTAACCTTTGTCTGAAACTGAATCTAGACCACTAGTTTCTGAGAGAATAATCATTTAGAATAAAGTCTGGGACCTCTGTATCACAGTGAAAACCCCTTTTGTGAACTAGTCCTTTAGATTATTATTCATGCAGACATATCATTATTCATATAGATTATATATATATATATATATATATAAAGACTCCCCTACTTTCCATGAACTCCATCTCCTTTGTATGGCAGCTGGAATCAACTCTGTTGTGTGTTGTCCTCCAAGTGGAACTTCACCAAAACCTGGTGAGGCTGGCAAGACAGGGGCCACCCTCTTTCCATGATGGGGAGATGGAGGCTGGGGAGGAGAATGTGGCACACTGGTAGTTTCAGCAGCACTGTGGTGGTGTTTGTTTAGTATGCGCCTGTATAGTGAAACCTTGAGTGATAAGAACAGGGTCTGGGCCTCCTGGTTTCTGGGGTGTTTCCCTCCTTTACTTGTGTCCTCTTGGCAATGCCCCAAACCTGTGCTCCTTGCCATGTCTGCAGTGGCATTTTCTTCAGTCTACTTCAGGGGCCTCCAACCTCTGGGCCGTGGACCAGTACCTCTTGTCAATGTTAAATTAGAAATAAAGTGCACAGTAAATGTAATGTGCTTGAATCACTTTAAAACCATCCCCCATCCAGTCCCTGGGAAAATTGTCCACGAAACTGGTCTTTTGATGCTAAAAAGGTTGGTGAATGCTGCTCTACTTCACTGCCTTCTTTCTTTGCACAACTACAAAATGGTGAGAGCCAAATGTGTCAGCCCTGGACGGGCTCACTGACAAGCCGAGAGTGGCAACGTAGCCTCTTGTGAACCCTTAAAGTAGGAGGATGAGACTGAAGCTGCTAAAAGATATCTGCTCTCCATCAAGTGTTAAGTTCATGAAACTGTATTTTGAGAGACAGGATTTGACCTTGGATGGGTCAAATCCTGAAAGATGTTTTAAAGTTATCTTCCTTGTTATCAACTGTTGGTTGATATTATATTCGTTTTCATCAGAACTATGGTGATATTTGTTTAGTATGCACCTGTACAGTGAAACCAGTTGTTACAATATTGAAATACTTCCACATTATTTGATTATAACTGCTGTTGCATGAAAATGCTTACCTCCGCTCTCCCAGCATCCTCTTTGGAACCAGGTCCACCATCCGTATCTCGGAAATCCAGCCACCAAATGATTGATGCTTGGCACAACAAGGAAACTGGTTGTTACATATTTTGAGTATCCTCTTTGCCCTGTTTATTATTATAGTTACTAATTTCATGCCAATCAATTATACAGTTATTCCTATAAAATATTCTTGTACTTTAGAACTTGGAAAATTATTAAAAACTATTTCAAAACCATGACATCAAGTGAAAACTTACAGTCTTAGTAGTTTTCTAGTTAAAATTATAAATGTGTATGGCTAATGTTCAATTCCTGAATGCTTGAGAGAGAACTGGCCCTATATGGAATGTGGAAACCATCAGTCAAGAGGAAAATTAAGGTAATATCAAGCACAGCATAGCTATGCATACTGGAGGCACTCTATGCATGTTGGTAGATTGTCCCATAGGGGATGAGGCTGTTACATGTGAAGAAGAGAGTTGTTCAGTGAATATCAGCTATCATGCCAGTGTGCTTTGTTACAATGGCAACCTTCCCAAGTTATTGACATCTCTTGACTCCATCTTTGTCAGGAAAGGTTCTGCTAGTGACCTCCTAAGATTTGTCCTTTAGTGTCTCCCATGATGACATCTCCTCATCCATGGCCTTAAACCCAGTGTCCTGCAGACATTAGATTCTCCTTTTCTTCTTGTTTCATCAGGTTTATCCTGAAGTCTTTCCAGAAGCAGTATTTTTCTAATGCTAATATCCATGGTCTCTAGCTTGTGTTCAATTAAACATTTTTTTTTTTTTAGTGTAGGAAAGGCTAAACTCATTAAATTATTTTGCAGTTAAAGTAAAGATATTTCTATCCCATGAGAGTACATTTCTGTATACAGTTTCCTTTATGTACTATTTACACATAACAGCTGTACATTTTTAGCTTCTAGTGCATTAGATTGCCTTTCAGACTTAGGAAAAAAGTAATCACAGCTGGCTTGAATCTTCAGAATGGCTGTCTTTGACTACATTTTCTCCTGCTCTTTTGCTATGATTAATGTCATACTAGTAGCCATTCAAAAGCATATTCACCTGAAATGGTTCTCTGTACAAACAAGAAACATGACTTTGAGTGCTGTACATCAGTTGCCAAGCTAATAAGATAATCCTCTTTTCATTTCAAAGACTATAATCTAAAAACTGAAGTCTCCTCTTCTCTATGCAACAGTCACTGGATAAAGATTCTGTTATCATAATCCTATTAAAATGTATTCACTTTTGCAGTACACTGTTGATAATAGCATTTATCCTTCTAAGCACCTAGGGAGTAGAGTGATAAAAGACAAATCTATTCAAAATTTCAGTAAAAAATACTTGAAGGAAGAGCAGGTATTTTAAAAGCTTAGAAATGAATAGCAACTAATATCCATAGCTGGAAAGAGCAATCATTAATTCATGAATTGGGCTTCTATATAGACTCTGACCAGGAAAGATAGTAGTTTTCCAGTTGAAATACCCTGGACTGATCACGTGTCCACACAGGCAATTGCTGGTTAGGCTGAATTACCTGAGCCCTGAACTAGATATCAGCTCTCACCTGTGGCATTTTTGATACATCATCCTTTATTGATACTAATAGTTTTAAGGTTTCTAACCTTTAAAATCCAAGGTAAGGAGCAGCAGCTGTGCTTTGCAGGAGTAGCCGTGAAGACATACCCCATGTCCAAGGTAAGAGAAACCCTAGTAAGATGGTAGGTGCTGAGAGAGGGCAGACAGACTGAAACCACAGTCAGAAAACTAACCAGTCTAATCACATGGACCTTGTCTAACCTTTATCTTGTCTAACCTAATCACAGCCTTGTCTAACTCAAACAAAACTAAGCCATGCCGTGAGGGGCCACCCAAGATGGACAGGTCATGGTGGAGAGTTCTGACAAACTGTGGTCCACTGGAAAAGGGAATGGCAAACCACTTCAGTATTCTTGCCTTGAGAACCCCATGAACAGTATGAAAAGGCAAAATAATAGGATACTGAAAGAAGAACTCCCCAGGTGGTAGGTGCCCAATATGCTACTAGAGATCAGTGGAGAAATAACTCCAGAAAGAATGAAGGGATGGAGACAAAGCAAAAACAAAACCCAGTTGTCATTGTGACTGGTGATAGAAGCAAGGTCTGATGCTGTAAAGAACAACATTGCATAGGAACCTGGAATATTAGGTCCATGAATCAAGAGAAATTGAAAGTAGTCAAACAAAAGATGGCAAGAGTGAACGTCAACATTTTAGGAATCAGCGAACGATAATGACCGGAAAGGGTGAATTAAACTCAGATGACCATCATGTCTATGACTGTGGGCAAGGACCCCTTAGAAGAAATGGAGTAGCCATCATGGTTAACAAAAGAATCCGAAATGCAGTACTTGGGTGCAATCTCAAAATGACAGAATGATCTCTGTTTGTTTCCAAGGCAAACCACTCAATATCATGGTAATCCAAGTCTATGCCCTGACCAGCACTACTGAAGAAACTGAAGTTGAATGGTTCTATGAAGACCTACAAGATCTTTTAGAACTAATACTCCCAAAAGATGTTCTTTTCATTATAGAGGACTGGAATGCAAAAGTAGGACATCAAGAAACACCTGGAGTAACAGGCAAATTTGGCCTTGGAATACAGAATGAAGCAGAGTTTTGCCAAGAGAATGCACTGGTCATAGCAAACACCCTCTTCCAACAACACAAGAGAAGACTCTACACATGGACATCACCAGATGGCCAACACCGAAATCAGATTGATTATATTCTGTGTAGCCAAACGTGGAGAAGATCTATACAGTCAGGTAAAACAAGACAGGGAGCTGACTGTGGCTCAGATCATTAACTCCTTATTGTCAAATTCAGACTTAAATTGAAGAAAGTAGATAAAACCACTAGACCATTCAGGTATGACCTAAATCAAATCCCTTACAGTTGTACAGTGGAAATGAGAAATAGATTTAAGGGACTAGATCTGAT
>SJYC01055772.1:0-54129 GCA_006408675.1 Madoqua kirkii | reverse complement strand
TCAAGGCTATATATTGTCACCTGCTTATTTAATTTATATGCAGAGTACATCATGAGAAATGCTGGGCTGGAGGATGCACAAGCTGGAATGAAGATTGCCGGGAGAAATATCAATAACCTCAGATATGCAGATGACACCACCCTTATGGTAGAAAGTGAATAAGAACTAAAGAGCCTCTTGGTGAAAGTGAAAGAGGAGAGTGAAAAAGCTGGCTTAAAGCTCAGCATTCAGAAAACTAAGATCATGGCATCTGGTCCTATCACTTCATGGGAAATAGCTGGGGAAACAGTGTCAGACTTTACTTTTGGGGGCTCGAAAATGAGTGCAGATGGTGATTGCAGCCATGAAATTAAAAGATGCTTACTCCTTGGAAGGAAAGTTATGACTAACTTAGATAGCATATTCAAAAGCAGAGACATTAACTTTGCCAACAAAGGTCCGTCTAGTCAAGGCTATGGTTTTTCCTGTGGTCATGTATGGATGTGAGAGTTGGACTATAAAGAAAGCTGAGCACCAAAGAATTGATGCTCTTGAACTGTGGTGTTGGAGAAGACTCTTGAGAGTCCCCTGGACTGCAAGGAGATCCAGTTAGTCCATCCTAAAGGAGATCAGTCCTGGGTGTTCATTGGAAGGACTGATGTTGAAGCTGAAACTCCAATACTTTGGCCACCTGATGCAAAGAACTGATTCATTTGAAAGGACCCTTTTGCTGGGAAAGATTGAAGGTAGAAGGAGAATGGGATGACAGAAGATGAGATGGTTGGATGGCATCACTGACTCAATGGACATGGGTTTGAGTAAACTCCAGGAGTTGATGACAGACAGGGAGGCCTGACATGCTGTAGTCCATGGGATCACAAAGAGTCAACACTACTGAGTGATTGAACTGAACTGAACCTTTAAAAAACAAATAATTAGCTTTGACTGAATATGTGAAAGCAGAGCCAAAAAATGAATTAATTCTGCTGAGAACAATACTGGTACTCAGGTTTTAATTTGTATAGGTACTGTGCTTTTTTCTCTTCATCATATGGGAACAATTAAAAATCCTGGTGACTAGTGACATTTTTGCCTTAAATGAGGGGATCTCTCTCTTTCTCTCTTCCTCTCATTCTCTGTTTGAAAGAACCAATAGCAGTAACGTTTGGTTGTCTATCCCTGGTATGTTCATCCTATAAAAGCTCTATGATATCATCCAACTTCACTTGTGTAAGAGCTGCATGAAATGATTTGCCACTTCCTCAGGTTTTGCTTTCATTTTTTTGGTTTCAAATCAAAGTGCATTTCCAAGCATCTATGCATCTTACCTCTAGCATTAGGCTTTTCATTTATTTTTACATGAGTGATGAGGCTATCATATATTAGCGGTATGTTTCAGGTATGTCTGTAGTTCAGATCACTGAGAAAATATTTGCTTCTGTTCACAAAGATTCTACATGAAAGTTACTTACAAGTTAGTATAAACTTAACTTTTAATATTATTAAATGTCTTCTCAGTTGTAAAATGTGCACATAATTAAATATTTGCAGAAAATGTACAGTGTCATTAAGCCTTGGAGGATTACTTCTTTTGTAGGTAAATTGACTAATGCTTTCCAGTCTTAGTTACTGACCTTTAATTTGACAGACATTTATAAAGCTTTCTGAAATGTGTCATATTCTACTCTTCAGGTGTTTGGTGAGTAGATTAAGCACAAAGTGGAGTTGTAATAGCTTATGGCTTGATTTAAGGGTGTTTTAGGATCTATATTTTCCCTTACTAAAGAGCAAGTATGTTTTATAGGGCAGTTTAGGGCAAAAAGTCCAAACAAAATTCATCATTCTGAAATAAAGTATTTATGAAACAAGTTTTATATTTTCCTTTTCTGGGCTAAATTTAAAATTCCATAATGCTGGTATTTCTTACAGAAGTTTGTGGGGAACCTTCTGAGAGCTAACATTTAATCACTGGCTTGTCTGCGGTGTTTTACATCTACATGCTGGTTTACTGGACAGATGCAGTGTTCATTTCCCTTTACAGCAGACAAGGGCACTTTAAATGCCTAATAGCTGTTGGGGCTTAAATATGGAATAGATACAACTTTTTAAGAAAGAATAATGCTGGGTAGTTTCAGTTTCCCATTTTTGAAAAGTAAACCCTGCAATGATTTGATTTAATATGTATTAAACTTGCACAAACCTACATGTGTTTCTTTGTTTAATAATCCAAGTATAGTTGAGTTACAATATTATGTTCGTTTCAAGTGTACATCATAGTGATTCAGTATTTTTATAGATTATACTTCATTGAGACTTATTACAAAATAATGACTATGTTTTCCTGTGTTGTATAATATATCCTTGTTTACTTATTTATTTTATACATAGTATTTTTTACTTCTTAATCCTCTATCCCTATCTTGCCTCTCCCTCCTTCTGTCTCTCCACTGGTAACCACTAGTTTGTTCTCTGTGTCTGTGAATCTGTGTCTGTTTTGTTATATTCATTTTGTTTGTTTGCTAAAGTATGTATGTATGTTTCATGTTGAGGCCAGGTTGGTGAGGCTGAGAGCACCTCCATCCAGTCTCTCCCTTTTTCATTTTCTCTAATAGATTTATTTTCAGTCTGGAATCTTTAGAAATAGATCCAGTGTCTTTGCTTCTTGACCTGTAGATCTCAAGTATGCTTGTTGGGGAGATGACAGTTTAGAAATGAGCAAAGCAAATGTACCCTGTGCTGTCGGAGGAGGGATCTGAAACTGCACAGGACCACTCGCTGGTTTCCCAGGTGGGTCATAAATGTTCATTCCTTGGCCTCCTGGTGATCTCGTCTCTGGTCTCCTACTCCACCCCTCCTTTCGTTCCTTTGCTTGGTCTTCGGAGTTGAGCAATTCCCATTCCTCAGTTCATTGGACTCTCTTATCAATAGTTCATGCAAGTTCTCTTTTTTGTTTTATAAAATTACTTTCCTCTTAATCCATACTACTCTCCTTCCCCCCAAGACATCCATTCAAATGTGTTTGATGTAAATGTGATGATGTGTGGTTCCTTATAAAATATGAAGTCTTTGTGTCTGTTTAAATTTGTATATGTTACTGCATGATAGCTCTCATTCTTTCTTGCCTTTTCCCCTCAATACATTTAAAATATTTATTTGTGTGTACAGCTGGTTCATTGCTTCTAATTCTGGGCATTATGGTATAAAGTCATTATGGTGAATTTATACTTCTCCATTATTCTAGAGCTCCTGCTCCCACCATTCTCCAAATCTGAATCCAGATCATATTGACTTCTTTACTTTCCTCTAAAGCAGCAGAAGTCTTTGCATCTCCTGTTTGGCCCCCATGCCTACCACCTGCATAACACCTATTATTATATTGAATATATTATTTATATCTCTTAAAAATATCAGTTTGAGAAGCCATTCCTGATATCCCCTCCAGAGTATCCTTAGGGTCCTGTTCTTCACTCAGTACTTCCTTTATTGAAACCAAGATGACATTTTATATTATAATGCTCTGCTAGCCAGTAAGCTCTCAAGAGCCGGGATCATGTCTGCTCTGCTCACCGTTGAATGGTTACCTTCTCAGTAACTGTCCCAATGTGTAAAACATGGTAGATGTTCTATCAAAATATTGTTGTTGCTAGAATGAACAAGTGTATGAATGAAATCAAGATGTAACCACTGAATCCAAGAAGCTCTTAATGTTCCCAATGACACAGTCCATAGTAGCATGCCCATTTTATTTGAAACTGAAGCTCAGAAAAAAAAAGTCTTAAAGTTACATGCAGATGAGTCATGGAGGTGGGCTTCAGACACATATCTTTGTGTATTGTGGTATTTTAGATTCTGAAGCCTTTGGGGACTAGTCTGGGGCTTTTTCTGATTCATGATTTTGCTGTAATCAAGACTCTTTTAACTTCTGATGCCTAGCCCACTTCTTCTGGAGCTGTAGGCTGAAGGGGAAGTTAGCAGAGAAATTCAGCAGAGCATCTCTATTGAACTCTACTACATTCTAGACTCTGTCTAAGGAGCTGAGAACTGTAGCTGAGGGAACAAGCAAAATCTCTACTGCAGTGTAGCTTATATTTCTCATGGTGGAGACAATGGACAAATAAACATACAGTTTCAGGTGGTTTCAAGAGGCTTCCGAGTGGTCTTATGGTGGTAGTGGATAATTTAAATCAGTTGGTCAGGATATTGGAATAGGTGAGAATGAGAAGGAACCAGTCACAGTCAGAGCAAGCACATTCCAGGCAGAAGGAAGAGTATGTGTGAAGGCTTGGAGGGGAGAACAAACTTGGTGGTCTTTAGAACAAGAAGAAGGCCCCTTGCAGCTTGGTGAACAAATTGGGAGTGGAGGAAGTGAGGTGGATGGTGGCTCTGTCCATTTGGGACTGCTGTAACAAAATACCACTGTACCACAGACTTAGTGACTTATAAACTGTAGAGATTAATTTCTCACAGTTCTGGAGGCTGGAAGTCCAAGATCAGGGTGCCAGCATAGCCAGATTCTTGTTAGGACTCACTTCTGAGTTGTAGACTGCCAACTTTTTGTGTCCTTATATCAGCGAAGCATGAGAGAGCTCTTTTAGACCTCTTTTTATAAAGGCACTAATCCCATTCAGGAAGACAAACCCTCATGATCTAATTACCTCCCAAAGGCCTCACTTCCATATATGATCACCTTGGAGGTTAGAATTTCAACATATGAGTTTTGGAAAGACACAAACTTTCAAATTATAGCAGATGAGTAGGCAGATGACATGTCACATTAAGGCTTTAGAGGCCATGATTAAGACATTGTGAGTGTATCTGGAAGCCATGGACAGGTTTTAAGCCAGAGAGTTACTTGATCTCACTTTTATTTATTTATTACTTTACAATATTGTATTGGTTTTGCCATACATCAACATGAGTCTGGAGCCGATTATAAAGAGTGAAGTAAGCCAGAAAGAAAAACACCAACACAGTATACCAACGCATATATATGCAATTTAGAAAGATGGTAACGATAACCCTGTATGCAAGACAGCAAAAGAGACACAGATGTATAGGACAGTCTTTTGGACTCTGTGGGAGAGGGAGAGGGTGGGATGATTTGGGAGAATGGCATTGATCTCACTTTTGTTTAGAAAGGTCCATTTGGCTGATCATGAAGGCAAATAGAATAGGAGGAGAGAGATCAGTTGTTGTAGGAGACCACTGTTGTAGCCCAAGGAGGTATCTGTGGGAATGGTAAGAAGTGGTCAGGTCTGAAATATATTTCAAAGTAGAGCAAATGAGATTTGCTAATTCACTGGATGTGTCTAGAGGAAGAGGGGAGACTGGAGTGGGGAAGGTGAGAGAAGGAAAGACTGAGTATAGGGAATGATGGAGCTGTTGACTGGGATGGGAAAGACCGAGGAAGGAGTGGGTTTCAGGAGGAAAGCCAAGACCTTGGTGGTGGACGTGCTTGATTTGAATATCTTCTGGAAATCCATGGACCTTATCAAGTAGAGAAGCAACCCAGGGCTGGAGCAAATGTTAGGCCTTGAGATAGAAATGTGAGAGCTGTCTGTGTATGAAGTGAGAGTGGGAGTATTAGTCGCTCAGTCATGTCCGACTCTTTGTGACCCCATGGACTGTACCCCTCAGGCTCCTCTGTCCATGGAGTTCTCCGGGCAAGAATACTGGAGTGGGTTACCATTCCCTTTTCAGGGGACCTTCCCAACACAAGAGGTGAACTCAGGTCTCCTGCAGTACAGGCAGATTCTTTACCTTGTGAGCCCCCAGGGAAGCCCCTGTTTGTGTACAGATCATTCTAAAGCCAGCCCTGAGGGAGTGAGGGGAGCTAGAGAAGGAAGAGGAAGGGTGAAGGATTTAGCTCCAGGTACCTCCACGCTTTGAAGTCCAGATGAAGAGGCGCAGCCAGCAAAAGAGACTAGAAGGACTGCCAGTGAGACAGGAAGGAAAGGAGAGAAAGAAAGTGGAGGAAGTGGTCAAGAGGGAGACTGGTCATTTCTATTAGATGTTGCCGAAAAGTTGCACAAAATCCATTGCTCACTGGATTTGTCAAAAATTGGGGTCATCAAAAACTTTCCCAAGATCTGTTTCCTGTAGTGTAAGCTGAAAAGTGAATGTACAGACTTTTATGTTAATTGTTTGTAGTTTTATAAATCAAGTTCTGGTTTATAGGTGCCAGAGGATCCTGTTACTTAGAATGGTTTTCCTGAAGGGAGTCCTTTGGGCACGTCAAATATTCTGTTTCACTGCAAATTATCAGCCCTTAGTTTTTCTAAGAGCTGTGTCAGGCAGCAGGCACCTTTCTTTTCTATTTGTTTCCAGTAAAGCTCTCATTCCTTTACCTGGCACACTCAGCTGCTTGATCTAGTTGAAGTCTTTAAATTTGTTTTCTGATTTTAATATTGAAATTTAATTTAAATTGCCATGCACCTGCTAATGAAGCCTCTGTCCAGTTTGTTTAAGGATGGTGCTACTGAATCTGGTATTAATACTAGTGAGTGATGAGTAATATTAATAAGACTGAGAGCAATAGTGAAACAATTGATTAGGTATCTGCCATGTGCTAGATACTGTTCTGAGTACTTTACATTTATTGTTTCCTTTCATTTTCATGGCAACCTATGAGCTAAGTACTGTTATTACTGTATTTTATGATGAGGAAACTGAGGCACAGAGAGGGTAAGCAAATTGCCAAGGTCAAGCACCTTGACCTTGTGGAGGCCTAAGAACCCAAGGCTTTAGCTTCCTAACCATCAAGGTAGATCGTCTTCATTCATTCACTCTTTCACTAGATGCTCTTGAGGTACTGGGCACAGATGACAGGCAGGGACAGCAGCCTCCTACACCCCGAACTTGCTGTCATCCCTAACTCCTGCCTACCAGGGCTTTCCAAAATAGCTGTGAGAATATGCATGTTGCATCTGTGGATTTTGAAAACATTTTCTAGAGAACAACTTGATGGGCATGGAAAGGACTTTAATACTGGTTTGACAAACACAGCATTGTCTCTAGTTCAAGTTACTGAAATGAGAACTTGCAAAATATAAGTGCTTGCCAGGAGCCCTGAGGAACTGCCATTGCGATTGCTGTTTCATTTAGAGATTGTAAATATTGACAAACTGAGATTGAATTTCCCAGCTCTCCTTTACTGTCAGCACTAAGGATATTGAAGACCTGGTTAAAATTAATTACTTGATTTGCATGCATTTTATTAACCACTCATTCTCTACAAACCTGAATATTTTCTCATCTTGTAGAACAAAATAAAAAAAAATAGATAGTAACAAGACTAGAAGAAACAAAGGCCTAAATTTATAATCATGTTTGCTTATTTTAAAGTAAAGACAATTCTTTGACTTCTTAAGTGTTAATATGAGGGGATTAAAGAGGAATGTCTTCTTCCCTTAGGTGATGAGGAAAGAAAACAGAAAAGAGTGTTTTTGATTTGTTTGTAAAAATACTATGTATTCTATTTGGTTACTTATATCAAGCCTTTCAAAAAAAACCACTCTCAAACTGTGATTTACATAACCATTAGCCATGGAACTCTTCTGCAGTTATTTATTGGTGAATTTCATGCCCCAGGATGGAGCTCAGCAGTAAATCCCCGTCATTCTGATACCCTCACACGCCTACCACTTAGTCTCGGAAGCAACTATTTGAAGTCACAAAAGTTAAAATGATTACACTATAAACTCCTTGTGTTTTACTGTTTTCATCAGATTTCTAAGAAAGCACTGTAATGAAAAATGCTGTTGTTTGGCAGTCTCCACCAGGAGATAGGGAGGAAGTGGGTTTTGTGTGTGAAAGGGAATAGGATCAACCCATACTGGATGCCTCTCAGGTCCAAGACTGGGTTAGACATTTTAAATACATTATCTAATTTAATCCTCCCAATAACTCTGTGAAGTGGATATAATAGCTCTTAAATTATCAATGACAAGCACTGAACTCAACCAGAAATCTTTAGACATGGACATTGTTTCTGCCTGTCTCCTGTCTTAACGGAAGCTTTGAGCTAAGTGGAAGGTGGGTGGAATGAATCTTGCACCTGGCACTTACTGAGCAGGTTGATGGAAAGTTGTTTCCATGCCTGCTGTTTTTGCTATGATTTTTTTTCCTTTTGTAGAGTAGAAGGGATTAGCTCCCTTACTTACACGAGCTCTCTCCAACTGTGGCAATCTGAATACGTAAATCCACCCTTTTTTGTTGGGCTCACTTGAGGAGAGCAGGACATTTACAAGGAAATGATCATACAACCTGCAAAAGTTAACGCTTGGCTTGCTAAGAGCCTTATGATAATGATATTCACTTTCTCTCAACTAAGGAGACAACTTCTCTTTAATTGCAAAGAGCCAAATTAAAAAAATTACAAGCACATAAAATTTCTCAAAGACTAAGAAAGTACATCATATCATATACTATTTTTAATTGTATTAACCAAGAACCATGCCAGTTATAATTGTTGTCATTTGTGTTGTAATCAAAATCCCTATATTTTCAGCAAGAAATAATTATATTCTCTGTTATTTCACTGGTTCCTTGAGACAGCCTCAGGATTCAATGTTTTGTATAACTGATGTGTATGTGTGTGCCTATATATGTATTGATTTCTTAACCTGAAATGGGACATATGGGCTAATAAAGAATTTTGTCTAATTCATGAGTTTATTTATACGTGAATGTCTTATGAAGATGTTCATCACATTCCATTGAGTATTTAAAATCAAAAGTAAACAAAAATTCCACCTTTCACAAGAAGAATGAAATCAGAGTCTGTAATAAAAAAGATCTCTAATACATATAAATGTTAATAACATTGTGTGTGAAACATCAAACCTATCCTTTGTAACAACTTTTGATGGAGTTTTATATTTTATACTCATCCATAGAAATGTTGATAGAAATATCAACATTTTTTAGCAATCAGATATGTTTTTCCTCTCTGCCTTCTACTTCATGCTCTAGCCTTCTGAACAGTAGACTGGAGAGGTGGAAAATGTAGGCTGTGACTATCTTGTTCCTACTTTGACCTGAACTTTGCCACTTATTAGCTGTAGGATCTTGGACAGGTGAAGCTCTCCAAGGCTTAAACTTCTCATCAATAAAACAGGGATAATCTGTTGTGAAGACTGAATGAAAGAGAGCACCTGGAGTGTTTAACACAGTATCTGGCACATAGAACCACTCATTGAATGTTGGCTATAATCTGATTATCATCTTTGTTATCATATTCTACTATTTGCATCTGTCTTTCCTCTGCATCTTCTCCCACTGGGCCTTTTCCTAATGAACTCCTTTTCATTTTTTTCAAAGCCTGGTAGGACTATCGTAGAATATTCCTCTAGGGATCCTTTCCTCATCTCTAGCCCAGACACAATGATTGTTCCTCTTCGGTGCTCTTTCCTCTTCTTTTGCTTGATTCTGCTGTAACATTAGATGCCCTGCTTGGATGGTGGTTTACTGAGTCACTCTTTCCTTGTCCAGACTGTTACAAGGAACAGTTCTTTCTTACTCACCATTGTATCCCCAGCACCCACCACAGTACCCAGGCAGTGGGTGCTCCATGAAAGATTACTCAATTGAAAGTCTAACAGACATAGGCTGTGTTGCATCTGGTATAATTAATCCAGAGACTGAGAATCTGAGGATCCAGGGTGTTTAACAGTAAGCATTCTTCTCTTCACCTCCTGCTTCAAGTTACAGTTGTTGTTCAGTTACTAAGTCGTGTCTGACTCTTTTGCAGCCCCGTGGACTATAGCCACCAGGCTTCTCTGTCCATGGGACTTCCCAGGCAAGAATACTGGAGTAGGCTGCTGTTTCCTTCTCCAAGGGATCTCCTCGACCCAGGGATCCAACCCATGTCTCTCCTGCATTAGCAGGTAGATTCTTTATTGCTGAGCCGTCAGGCAAGCCCTCTGTTGATAGACTTAAAAAAAAAAAAAGAACATTCAGTCTGAAATTGTGGTTAAAAGAATTTTAGTGTGACATTGTATTGTATACAACAGAACTTGAAAATGACCTGTATCAGAAAGTGACTAGACCCTTTATGATAACAGAAGAGGCTTATAGCAAACCTTGTTGATGTGGTCTTACAAATCATAGTTTCAGATGATTGCCCTGGGCCTCCCTGTTCTTGCTGTGGGCCTCCTTGCTACTGAGATTCCCATCTTGTGTTTAGCCCTCAGTGGGGACTCACTTGTAACTGCCACACAGTTTTGACTTATATTTGTGATTTTTATATTCCCAGAAAGCTCCAGGACAAGACTTTATGAATACAGAGTGTCCTCAAATCCCATACTAGCATATGGGTGGGGATACATTCATTGTAGGGGATGGAGTTCAAGTATGAAAGTGATGCTCTAACTTGAAATATAAAACTATCCAGTAAAATGATTTTGTCTTAATCATATTATATTGAAACATATTTCTATTTGAGACAGCTTCTTCTTCTGATTATATGATTTTAAATAGAAAACAATGCAGAAAATCACTTGAACTGACAAATTGACCAGCATCTCTCAAAGAGGTCTGTTCTTGAGGGTACAATGTGTATTCTAAGAGAGTCTTTACAATTAGGGCTTTTATTTTGATGACAGTGTGCAAATTAATCTAAGCATCTTCTAGGCCATCCTGTATCTGAACACTGGGCTTGTATTCCTTCTTGTATTGGGGTCAAATGATCCCTAGTCTGGACTAAGGAGGAAGCCTAGAAGCTGGCTGAATGGGACAGTCCCCACATGCGGTGGAATGGGTGTGCTCAGTCCTAAGAACCTGCCGTTAGCAGTCAGCACCACAATGCACGTTCCCAGCAGTGACTCAGTTTTGGCAAAAGCACATAAATTTGTCACATTAAAGTAAGGCTATTAATTGGATTTTGTTGGTTTTGTAGTTTTATTTGCATTTAATTTGAAAATTTGCTCTGGTTTGATAGTTGCTTAAAAGAACAATAAGTATAGAGGGTTTAGTTTTACATTTATACATATTTAAATAGCATTATAATTTTTTAATGTAATGCAATATTAGGTCTTGAGCTTTTTTTTCCTTCCAGTTCTTTGAAAACAAGCCATATAATTCCATTTTTGAGAAATACTTCAATGGGTCATACTTATGATGCTGATTTGTGGGGAAGAGTTTGTCAGTGACCTATGGGCCCCTGTTGTATGGCATACTGCGTGTCACAGGTGCCCAACAGACTCTCAGTGCATCTAGGAGCACCCTGGGGTCTTGCTCTCATTCCGTCCCCTGCTCACTGGGCAGACGTAAGCAAGTTGCAGACTTGGTTTCCTTACCTAACCAGCTTGGTTCTTGGGTTTCAAGACTTCTTTAGTTCCTTCCATCTCTAAAATTAGAGCCTCCAGAGTCTGCCAGTTTCTGCCATTTGTTTACTTTTCTACTGCGTCACCCAACCTGACCCATAAAATTGAATTTTTTTTTCAATTTCTTGGATATCACTGACAACACTGTCATGTTTGAGTTCATCCAATCAATTTGGTTGAAACATGAACTCACCTTTCTTATTGGAAGTTGTAAAGTCTTTCCTGCCCCCCTGAAAGAAAAGAAATATGAGGCAAACACTTAACCCAGACCTTTGGGCTTATAGAAATGGTATATCCCCTTTGAAAGGGCTTTAATATCTCGCACAAAGGCTGCTGGACAGAATGCTGAGCAGTGTTGACCATCCCCTTTTTCCCTCTGCGCTAGGGGACATCAGTTCTCTCAATTGGTGTGAAGTCTCTCCAGCATGACAACAGACCCAGGACCTGGTCCACAGCCATGCACACTCTTGTCTGGGGCTCTGGGGAAGCTGAAACAACTCAACCGTGGGTGGCACAGTTGTGGTACTTTGGGACAGAGCTTGTGCTTGATGAGTGGGGAAGATCGTTTGAGCAGTCTTAATGCAGCCCCAGATTATTAGCTTCCCGGGTCTCTCTGGGGTAGAACCTGCAGAGCTGGAGGGAAAACCAGAAAGAGAAGAGGGAATGCTGTCCCCCTGGAGGAGAGTGGGCCTGCCTCCGAAGCAGTCAACTGGCCCCAACTAGAGGCCTAAATTAACCATCAGAAAATTCCTAAAGAAATGGCCCATTTAAGAAAAAATTCCTCTCTAATGTGTGATTAATTCAGGCTCTTGTGTGCTAGGTGGCAGATTGGAAAAGGGGAATGTAATCTTATAATAGCTTTCTGGTTGCTGGGCGGTAGGTGAACTCAAGTTTGATTTGAAGCAAAAAACCAGCCATGAAGAAAAATGTTTATAGTTGCCATTTGGCTTAAAGAGCCCTGGGGCTCCCAGCTTTACTATGAAATACAGTCTTAGAACAGAAATATTTAGCTGTGCTTCTGTGAGTTAAAATCTAGTCTCTCCTTAGGCTTATGATTTGAAGTCAAGTTTCTGACTGAGGTGAGATAATTAAAAGGAAAACAGAAGCAAGAGGATGATAGATGTGGCCCACAGCCTTGGCATACAGAAAAGCCCCAGCTATTTCTCTCCTGCTAAGCGGAGACTGCAGATTTATCATCAGGACAGCAGGCATATTCAAGGGGAGGAAAAGAAAGAGAAGTTACATGTAAGCCCCTTGACAGCATCTGTCACAGAAAGAAGGAAATGAATATGCTTATTGGGAGATGCTGCTTAAAGAATTGCTTCTTATTGTCCTTTGAGTTGCTTTACATCCATTTAATAAGCAACACAGAGTTCAAAGATAGCTCTGCCTTTACAACACTCATGATACAAAGGGATATTCTTGGCACCTCAATATGATGTCTGGGATAGTAGTTACATCATTGGTACCTGTCAGAAGCTAAGGCCGCTTGAGTGCAGGGGCTGGGCTGAGAGAGCACTTAGGGATGGAAGATGCACACATGTAATTACTGCTTACTCAGTGATCTCTGATGATACAAAATGGCCCTGAATTAGTGGACTCTGAACTTGTGCGTAAGACTTATGGTACTATAATAAGGGGAAAAGTGAAAGGAAAAGTTCATTTTTCTTAAATTATTTTTAAAGATTTTTTTTTTGACATGGTCCATTTTTAAAGTCTTTATTGAATTTGTTACAATATCACATTTGTTTTATGTTTTGTTTTTTTCGGCCGCAAGGCATGTGGGATCTCAGTTCCCTGGCCAGGGATCGAACATGCACCCCCTGCATTATTAGAAGGCAAAGTCTTAACCATTGGACCACCAGGGAAATTTCACATCTGTTTTCATGCATTGAAAAATTACGTGGCAGCAGTGGTGGAAGAATAAATGAAATATTGATGGTACAAGCTTGCTAGAAATGATAGAAAGTCAAATGACAGCTCTAGTCGATTCTTCCTTTCAGCTCCATACTTGGCTGCTGGGTGTAATTTTGTTATCATTTGCTTCTCCTTCTCTCCACTGTGAAGAAAGAAGAAATGAGTCAGAAGTTTGTGTACTTCAGACTGACACTCGTTTCTAAGAGTTGAAGAGCGGTTGACAGAGGCTCCAGGTCCCTGAGTATATTGGGTTTCTGGATAGTCTTGCCATAGAGACAGAATACTGTATTTTCTGGGGTTCTCTGGTGTGTGAATAATTCTTTTGTATTTCACACTTATCCGTAACATAGGTTTAATTTCACGCAAGACTTCTTGTTTCTAAATGGTTTTAAGTATTTCTTTGGGCTAAATTCTGAGCTCCCTCGCATGCTTAACCCAATGAAAGAGAAGCTGGGAGATTGGTGAGCAAACCACGGCCTCTTTGTGCCTCTGCAAAGAGAAGCCTGCCGTGTCGAAACTGCCCCTGGTTTCCTCAGCTGCCCAAGAAATAGCGTTGCGTTATCTCACTTTGCCGTTTTCTCTTTTGCTGCCTCCTCCTGCTCTGTTCCTGAAGCTTAGGTGACTAAAAGGAAATTTGGCAGTAGGATCAAGCAGAGGGAGGTGGTCAGGTCCCCCAAGTTCCCCTTGCCCTGGATGAAGAGCCAGTGTGTAAGTAACCCATTCAAACCAAGTGACCAAGACAAAGGAGACTGGAAACGTGTCAGTTATAAATAGCTCTTTGGAATGTTGTTGCCATTGCTTTGTCCCATAGATTCTGTGGAGCACTATTGTTCTTAAAAATTAAGCAATGTGATTTTCTTTCTAATCAATATCTTATGCAAAACCTCAATACTGATCCTTCTCCTTTTTCCCTGTGTAGCCTCATTCCTTCCAGGGTTTAGGGCACCCTCGTTAACCAGAGCAGCAAAGCCATCACCTGTTTTCTGTACTGACTGCACATGGATGTTTTTATGAGAAGTTTTCTTGCTTAAAAACTGTTTAAAACCACTGCCCTAGAACAATGATGTTTGTGATTTTTTGAATTATGCATCCTGTTCCGTAAAAAGAACATTTTTGATCATACTTTTTAGTATGAACGTATTTGTTTTATACATGTACTATTTTACCAGCATATGTACATTTAAAAGTAGCCCCAAATTGGTTAAATTCATTAAAATGTGGTTAAGTAGAGGCTACCGCAGTGGATCTTCTTGCTTACTTGCTATAGTACTTGCCCTCCACTCTGGAGACCATTCCTAGAGGTATATTCTTAGTAGGCTGACCAGCAACCTCAAAATCCCAGTGACTTAACATAATACACATTCTTTTGTGTGGCTGTCCTGGTTCAGCAGGTGCAGGGCTCTGCTCCCTGGGTCAGGGACCTGGGCTCTTCCTTTGTGTGGCTCTGTCATTTGCAGGAGTTTGTCCTCCTTCCCGTTCAGCTGGAGGATGGGAAAAAGCCAGCTTGGAGAATTGAGGGAGGGGAGGGCTTTATGCTAACATCACTCCCTTCCCTGTTTCACTGACCGGAACTCAGCCACACAGACTCCTTTGGGGAAGATGCGAAATGTACTCAGCTGTGAGACCAGAAGGAAAACTGGGTCTGGTGAATGTTGACAACACTCTGGACGCCAGCTGAATGCTACACTGAGAAGGAGGTTCTCTTCTGTCTAGTCTCCCTGGACTTGAAATCTCACTTTTAGTTTGTTGAATGAAGCATTTAGAGAGATGAGTCTGTGTCTATTTTTCAATTAGGGATTACATTCTGCTGATTGTGACAAAAACCTATCTGGAGTGGCTAACTCAAAAGGGGTCTATTTATTTTCTTTCACTTCATAAGACAGGCAGGGAAGCAGTGCCGAACTGGGGTTGGGAGTGCTGTCTGGAGCCATCAGTACCCAAGGTCTTTCCAGCTCCCTTTTCAGTGGTTTTATATCTGGTTTTTACACTTGTTGTCCCTAGATGACTAGTCTTTCTTCAGACATTTTGTTTGTGTTCAAACAAGATGAAGGATGAAGAGCAATCAAAATGTAAATGTCAGTGGAATCCCATTTAGCAAGAGACCCTTTCCGGTAGAATTAGCTCATAGCTCCTTGGCCATAACTGTGTCCCAGGACCAACATGGAGAGTCATTCTGCAAAGGAGTCTGGAAACCTGCTGATTTTCAGCTGGGTAGATTGCCAACCTGAGCAAGTTGGGGTTCTGTTACTAGAAAGAAGATAAAAATTGCTCTATGCATTTGTTTGATCATTTGGAAATCTCAGTCCAGCCTGGTGAAATCTCATGTCCAGCTGGCACACCAATTAACTGAACTTATCACTGGCATAAGTTACACTTTCCCAAAGTTTTTGTCTGACTTCAAATTGACTGCTGAGATCTC
Source organism: Madoqua kirkii (assembly GCA_006408675.1). Lineage (NCBI taxonomy): Eukaryota > Metazoa > Chordata > Mammalia > Artiodactyla > Bovidae > Madoqua > Madoqua kirkii. The sequence continues at coordinate 38,490 of SJYC01055772.1, read as the reverse complement.
TTATAACCGGAGTTATAAATTAAGCTATATTTGCTTTGATATTGAAATTCTTTGCATGTTTATTTCCTCTAAGTTAACTCTAATATAGACCCTTTGAGACACACTTTCCAGTTAACAGGAATGAAGTGAAAGTTGCTCAGTCATGTCCGACTTTTTGTGACCCCGTGGACTGGGGCCTGCCAGGCTCCTCTGTAATGGAATTCCCCAGCCAAGAATACTGGAGTGGGTAGCCGTTCCCTTCTCCAGGGGATCTTCCCAACTCAGGGATCAAACCCAGGTCTCTTGCACTGCAAATTCTTTACCACCTGAGCCACCAGGGAAGCCCAAGAATACTGGCGTGGGTAGCATATTCCTTTTCCAGGTGATCTTCCTGACCCAGGGATTGAACCAGGGTCTCCTGCATTGCAGGCAGATTCTTTACCAGCTGAGCTACCAGGGAAGCCCAGTTAACAGGAGTGCAAGCACTTAAAACTCAGTCTCGCATTGATTTCCAGATATTTCCCTAACTCTGCTGTCTGCAGCAATCTTTTTTTTTTTTTTTCATTCAGAAAGCTTGTGCTTGGCAGCACTTTATTCTTAACAATCATGTGTTCTTTTTACACATTTAGATTATAGGCAGGACTAGAAATGACATGGAGAACTTTTTTGTAGCCCTCAACATTACTACTTAGAGGTACTGTTTGCTAGAACTTTGGTGGTGGTGGAAAGTGTGTCTCTTTTAAAGAACTGAGATCTGCTCCTTAACAGGCTTTGAGAAATATGTGACCTTCCTCCCAGTTGTTTTTTTTTTAATTCCTTTGCTTTGGCTGCTAGGAAACTCAGAGCCCATTTAGTACTCATATGAATAATGTCTGATTTCAGATTCATGATTAAATTATTTCCTTTTTTCCCTTTATGCAGCTTCTGATATTGTTTTCTTAACTTCACTCTTAACTATCTGTTCTTATATATGAATTTTTATCATAATTGCCTTTTGAAATATAGAGTAAATATGACAAATAAATAAAGTGAAAATAAATGAGAAAAATCCAGATTGTTTATTAATGTCTTATTCTATCAAAACCATTTCCTTTGGTAGGATGTAATTTAGGCTGTCAGATTTGTCTTAAAGTCTTTGGATTGCAGAATGGCACTTTCTCTTTGGAAATAAATAAATAAGCTACATTCTTCAGTCTGTTCATCTTTCTGCATTTTAACTAGAGTTTAAATCTTGAGGGGGGTTGGCATGAATGGGTAATTACCACCGAGATGAATGGTGATGATGTTTATTACGATGATGTTTTTTTCTTTATTTGAACCTTCAGAGGGAAGCAGTGTCTATCTCAGTCAGTCATCAGATTTGGGAAGGTAGGGACATGACGTTTCCACCTTCTTTCAAAACAGTAAATTGTAAATGTGACAGGCAGTAAGTTATGCTCAAGGTAATATGACCGTGGTGCTTATGGTGAGTGTAATTGAAATAAAGTCAGCACCACGGGGGAGAAGAGTTCACACCAGCCTCCTGGAATACATGTCCTTAAAGCCCTCAGTGCAGCTGTCCAGGATTTGGGACACTCCTGCCCAGTGACATCCAGGATCTATGTAGAGGTGACCAAGGAATAGCTACTTTTCCTGGGGGTGGTGATGATGGATGGACTGGAGCTTGAATAAATGAGTTGGGCTGTTCATAGCCTTGAGGTCCTTCATGGAACTGGTGGGTTTAAGGGTGGGAACAGAAGGGGCAGGTAGGCCAGAGTCTGGGGGCCAGAAGCTGGGGCTGACTCTTCATGTTTCTACACTCAAGTATCAAACTCTGGAGATCTGAGAAGTCTAAATTCTAACCTTCCAGACTCAGATTCTTTTAAAAAACCTCAAAGGACATTGCTGACAGGGCTGAGGAGCTGCCTTTGAGTTGGTGGGATGAAGAAGAGTTTGAGGATATATAGAATTAAAAACTCTATGGAGACTCTTGCCTTGGGCCAAAAGAAAGGAACAGGTCAACATAAAATGTTCCCGTTTTTCCTAGGTTCTGCTGTTGTCGTTTAGTCTCTAGATCATGTCTGTTTGTGACCGCATGAACTGTAGCCTGCCAGGCTCCTCTGTCCCTGGAGGAATTCTTTTCCAGATAAGAATGCTGGAGTCATTTGCCACTTCCTTCTTGAGCTGATCTTCCCGACTCAGGGATCGAACCCTCACCTGCAGCCTTGGCAGGTGGATTTTTTTAGCACTGAGCCACCTGGGAAGACAGAGGTTCTCTTGTATGAGGCCCAGACTTCTTCAGGGGGTCTTCAGGGTCCTGTCCCACTTGGCACCCCAATCTCTGTTACACTCTTGCCTCATCATTTCATTCACTGTCTCATTTCAGTGTCCCACTTTCCCTAAACATCACTGTTTGCCATCTGATTCCTCAAGACAGAAAGGTAGAGTCAGGCTCCATAATTCCTGCTCCCTCCTCTCTCATTTCCAGTCTGTGACTAGGCACTCCCAAGTCCTTCCACCTCGCATTTCTTTGTGGCCACCTGGCTGGTGCAATTTGCCATCATTTCTACGTGGATTGCTGTAGTAGCTTGGTCTTCTTACATCTATTCTGACCCCATACAATCCCAGCTCTACAGTGTGGCCAGAGTGACCTTTTTGAAACTAATATCGGGTCAGATCACTTCTTGCTTGACCATCTGCAGTGGCTACTGTGGATCCATACCATAGATGTGACCTGCCTACCTGTCCTGCCTCCCATCATGCCACTGTCCACCTCACTCTCTACACCCTAGTCACCCTTCCCTTCTCACAGGTGCTTCTAAGTCACATGTTTCCCAAGGGGAATGTCATGTCTTCAGAGGAAAAATAAGGAGGTTTCCCCATGCCCCAATAGCTTCCATGAATTTTCATCATTGCACTTGTCACTGTTTGGAAGTATGTGTTCATTTGTGTGATCACTTCATTAATCTCTATTTATGTTCTGTAGGTCAGGAGATGTATTTGTTTTTGCTCAACATTGTAACTCCCACAGTCTAGGACCATGCCTGGCACATAGCAGGTGCTTGGAGTATGGTGGTTGTGTGGATGAATGACTGTCTCAGTGCGTTTTTCCACAAGGAAGCTGGTATAAAAGGAATATAACGGTAACAGTTGTTAATGCTTACTGCTTATTCTGTACTGGACACTGTTCTAAATGCTTTACATATATTAACTCAGTATGTGCAACATATCTACAAAAGACATTCTATTATTATCTTCAGTTTTACAGATGAGGAAACTGAGGCACAAAAAAGGCAAAATACCCACTTTTTTAGTGTGGGCTACACATAAGGACTTCCTTACAAAGAGTCCATCATGGAGAAGGGGACAAAAAGAGTAGCCATATATAGTAGAGAGGCCAGGTAGTCAAGGCCAACACAGGAGTCATCCACATGAATAAGTCCTAATGATGATATGTCCCCTGGGTTTGTGTGTGCATGCTTCACTTCAGTCGTGTCCAACTCTGTGACGCTATGACCGCAGTCCACCAGGCTCCTCTGCCCATGGGGAGTCTCCAGGCAAGAACACTAGAATGTGTTGCCATGCCCTCCTCCAAGGGACATTCTTGACCCAAGGTTCAAACCATGCCCTCCTCCAGGGTATCTTTTCAACCCAGGGATCAAATCCACATCTCTTATATCTCCTGCATTGGCAGGCAGTTTCTTTACCACAAGCACTATCTGGCGGAGAAGGCAATGGCACCCCACTCTAGTACTCTTGCCTGGAGAATCCCATGGATAGCGGAGCCTGGTAGGCTGCAGTCCATGGGGTCACAAAGAGTTGGACATGACTGAGCGACTTCACTTTCACTTTTCACTTTCATGCACTGGAGAAGGAAATGGCAACCCACTCCAGTGTTCTTGTCTGGAGAATCCCAGGGATGGGGGAGCCTGGTGGGCTGCCGTCTATGGGGTCACACAGAGTTGAACACGACTGAATCAACTTAGTAGCAGCAGCACTACCGGAGAAACCCTCCCTTGGGATGATGTGATGAAAATGGTGCTTTACCTCTGTGATCTTCCTCCCCTAAACACAAGACTAAAGAAGAAACCATCAGTCAAATCCCAACTGAGGGACATTCTACAAAATACCTGATTAGTCCTTCTCAGAACTATCAAGGTCATTAAAAGCAAAGAGAGTCTGAGAAACTGACAGCTAGAGGAGTCTAAGGATACATGAAGACTAAATGTAGTGTGACATCCTGGATGGGAGCCTGGCTGGAAACAGGACACTAGGTAGAAGCTGAGTCTGTCTGAATAATAGATGGGCTTTCATTAATAAGAATATATCAATACTGGTTTATTAATTGCAACAAATGAACCATACTAATGTTAAGATGTTAATGACAAGGGAAACTGGGTGTGGAATAGAATGGGAACTCTCTGCTCTGTCTTGGCAGTTTTTCATAGACCAAAAACTACTCTAAACACTAGAATTTATTAAAAGAAGTTAAAAGAAAAGGCAAGGTCACAGAGCTGGTAATGTTCATAGCAGAGACTCAGCTCCCTGTTATCTGGCTGTGTTCCTTGCCCTTAATCTCGGTACTACCATGTGAGGGGTTCCTTAAGCCTGTCCTTGGAAGACATAACAACATTCCAGATTCCATGGTGCAAACTTGGGTCAGCAGTTCAACTCTAGACCTCATTCATGGCAATCTTGACATAGGGGCAAAGCTGGGGGACCTCCCAGTGTAGCAGAGTCACTGGGGTGCTGCAGGAACAATATTCTGACCAGGTGGGAGCAGAACTAGTCTCTCTGGGTAGGAAAATGGGGACACTGCTTTCCTGAGCTTGTCTGAGGCTGCAAGTGTGGCAGCTCCCCAGCACCTTATTCTGAGAGACTCAGGGGCTCTGGGAGTAGAAAGGCTGATCCTTCTTTGTACCCCAAAAGGAGTGGTACATTTAGTTGTGTTAGTCAAGAAGAGGGTGGCAATTAGAAAACTTTATCAAACCTATTATCAGGAATTACAAAATATAGCTTGAACAATTATTATCAAAACTTTAATGGAATGCCACATTCTTGATAGCATGCTTATTAACTCAGTGGGAATGACACTTAATTAAAAACCAGTTGGGGGCTGCCTTCGGGTTTTCTGTACAACGTGTACCAAACATTTTGCTGCAATGCAGAAGTTTAATAAATGCTTTTCATTTAATCTGGGAGTTCTGTAACTCACAGTCTTATTTATGTGATAAACAGTTATCATTGATCCCTTATAAGTTATTAACGCTGTATACTTAAAAAGAGACCTTGGTCACTTTTATTATAGTGTATCTGAAAGGCTGCAGATGGCAATATTGGAAATTATTGCTTCTTGCTTATCATCTTCATAAACATATAAAACAATTCAAAAAAATTTTTTTATTTCATTTTGTCTGAATAAACCATAGTCTAGTAAAATGGTTCTGTTTTATATTCAAGCAAAGTTACGTATTAAAATTCATGGGACAATAAACCAAGATTACCAGGGGATACAGTTGTAAGAGAAATTTTGGAGCCTGTGAATTTGAAGTACATTCTGAGATGAAAATTAGTAATAACTGAGCTTAGCATTGGTTTCAGATATGTTATGTATGAGCTAGAGGAATGGGTAGAAATCAGGACATCAAATATTAATTTTATACTACCTATGTCATTTCACCTGATGTAGACATGAATTTTCTTATCTGTCTGATAATGGAATGGGAGTTAGAAATATGTTTTTTCATCTCTTGTTATCTAGGAATATACAAACAAATTTTACAAATCTTTTTCTAGTAATGCCTGTTGGAATTTCCCTTTCCAGGTGCGAGTTTCATCCACACATTCCATGTTCTTTGTAGTGTTGGCACATTGGCCTCTTGCTTCTAACTTAAATCCTCCACATTAAGCCTTGCTTAGACTTTCACATCTTCCAGTCCACATGCATTCCAGTCCATTCTGCCCGCCTGTGTGACCACATGTTTTCCCCTAAAACTCTACGCTAAACACATCACTCCCTTTCCTTTCCCCAAACACACAAGACACTTTTCTTCCCACAGTGCCTGCAGAACTGAGTTCCCTTCATGATTTAGCCAGACTCACCATTTTTTATCTACAGGTGGCTCAGATGGTAAAGAAACTGCCTGCAATGCAGGAGACATGGGTTCGATCCCTGAGTTGGGAAGATCTCCTGGAGAAGGAAAAGCTACCCACTCCAATATTCTGGCCTAGAGAATTCCATGGACTGTATAGTCCATGGGGTTGCAAGGAGTCAGACACGACTGACTCACCTTTTTCTACCTACCTTACCCAGTCTACTCACATACTCCTCCATGTTCTATGCAAATAGGGTTCTCTTTGTTCCCTGAACACAGGTGCCTTCTGCTTTCCTGCCTCTGTGCTTTTGGTCCTCTTGATTCTTTGGTATGAAATACCTTCTTTTTAACTCCTATCTCCATGTACTAATGTCCTATCTGTAAAATCAAGTCACATGTTCAATAATGAATTTTGTTAAACTTTAATTATAAAAAAATCACTAAAGCAACATTAGTGATAATTTGGAAAATAGAGAAGATTACAAAAATGCCTATGATGTAATTATTATTTCCATTAGATTTTTTTGAGATAATTTTAGATTCTCATGCAATTGTAAGATATCATACAAAGAGCTCTCATTTGCTCTTCACCTACTTTCCCCCAGTGGTGGTAAAGTCTTGTATAACTATAGTTCAGGATGACAACCAGGATATTGATGTTGTTACCATCCACTGATCCTATTGGGATTTCACCAGTTTATCATGCACTCACTTGAATCTGTGTGTGTGTGTGTGTGTGTGTGTGTGTGCTTGTGTGTGTGTGCAGGTGCTCATGGATGTGTTTAATTCTATGTACTGTCATCACTTGCATAGATTGGTATAGCCACCGCCAGAGTCAAGACACAGAACAGTTCCATTATCAGGATCATTAGTGTTACCCTTCCATAGCCACAGCCCCCTCCCACCCCTAGCCTCTGGGAACCACTGATCTATTCTCAGATTTTGCAATTTCAAGAATGTTATATAATAGAGTGATACAGTGAACAGACTCCATTATATAACATTCTTGAAATCACAAAAATCTATGGAGTCATACAGTAAACAGAAAGAAGGCTTCCCTGGTGGCTCAGATGGTAAAGAACCTGCTTGCAATGCAGGAGACTGGGGTTCAGTCCCTGATTTGGGAAGATCCCCTGGAGAAGAGAATGGCTACCCACTCCAGTATTCTTACCTAGAGAATTCCATGGACAGAGGAGCCTGGTGGGCTATAGTCCATGGGATTGTAAAGAGTGGTACACGACTGACTAACGCTTTAACTTCATAGTAAACAGAAACCTTTCGTAGGCATTTTTTCAGGTGCTTGCTGGGAAGTTCTGTGATGTAAGTACCTCCTCCTTCCTCCTCATGTCTCTTCAAGGCAGTGTCTTGCTGCTCAGAGTTTCTTTACAGTTGAGGCTCTGCAGAGACTGTATGTGAGAGAATGAAAGCTCCTGGGAATTAGCAAAAGTTTCCGGGAGAGTTTTGACTTTCGGCAACCACAGAGTTGGTGGATCTTTGAGCTCATGATTCCTGGGGTCTCTGAGACACAAGAGGACTGTGGATGACAGTGTATGGAGTGCATCCTGGCCACACCACCTGCTAGCCATGTAAGCTCAGCTTCCTCATCTATGAAATGGGGATGATGATAATTTTAACAACATAGGACTGAAGAGGGGATGAAATACAGAGGTTGTATAACTTCTCTGGCACATAGAGTTTGAAACAAAAGTAGCTCTTCAGGTGTAGACTTAACAAAAATTTATAGAGCATCTGCTATGCTAGGGTGTACCTGGTTTGGATGCAATGGTGAGCAAGGTGATGTGGACCTTTGTGTGATAACTGGTTTTAGTTAAGTAGGGTACATTTTCAGATGACATGTAGAAGCAAGACTAGTGCATAATCTAGTCTGATATACTTTTCAACAAAAGTAGACGTATGTAGTAGAATCATACTTCTCCTGGTTAAGGTCTTTAAAAAAAAAGTATTTATCTTTCGATATTTTTTAACAATCCCTTCCATGTTGTTAACCATGGAAGCCCCTCACTCTTAAGATGCTAGAGAATAGGAAATGGTTCTGCATCACACCTTTAAAATCATGCAGTCTACAGCTTTACTGGGTGAGCTTTTTTCAGAAGGCACATCATTCACAAAGCAGCACTCAGTTAGCCAGATGTTAACTCTTATCTTTTTTAATGTAGTCTTAGGGAAAATAAAATTTAGACTAATGATGAAAGACATATGCAAAATTAAAGACTGCAGCAATAAATACCTGCTAGTGAAAATTCTGAAAGAGATGGAAATACCAGACCACCTGACCTGCCTCGTGAGAAATGCATATGCAGGTCAGGAAGCAATAGTTAGAACTGGACATGGAACAACAGACTGGTTCCAAATAGGGAAAGGAGTACGTCAAGTCTGTATATTGTCACCCTGCTTATTTAGCTTATATGCAGAGTACATCATGAAAAACACTGGGCTGGAAGAAGCACAAGCTGGAATCAGGATTGCCAGGAGAAATATCAATAACCTCAGATATGCAGATGACACCACCCTTATGGCAGAAAGTGAAGAGGAGCTAAAGATCCTGTTGATGAAAGTGGAAAGGAGAGTGAAAAAGTTGGCTTAAAGCTCAACATTCAGAAAATGAAGATCATGGCATCTGGTCCCATCACTTCATGGGAAATAGCTGGGGAAACAGTGGTAACAGTGTCAGACTTTATTTTGGGGGGCTCCAAAATCACTGCAGATGGTGATTGCAGCCATGAAATTAAAAGACACTTACTCCTTGGAAGAAAAGTCATGACCAACCTAGATAGCATATTCAAAAGCAGAGACATTATTTTGCCAATAAAGGTCCATCTAGTCCAGGCTATGGTTTTTCTTGTGGTCGTGTATGGATGTGAGAGTTGGACTATAAAGAAGGCTGAGCGCCGAAGAATTGATGCTTTTGAACTGTGGTGTTGGAGAAGACTCTTGAGAGTCTCTTGGACTGCAAGGAGATCCAACCAGTCCATTCTGAAGGAGATCAGCCCTGGGTGTTCTTAGGAAGGAATGATGCTAAAGCTGAAACTCTAGTACTTTGGCCCCCTCATGCGAAGCGTTGACTCACTGGAAAAGACTGTGATGCTTGGAGGGATTGAGGGCAGGAGGAGAAGGGGACAACCGAGGATGAGATGGCTGGATGGCCTCACCAACTCGATGGACATGAGTCTGAGTGAACTCCGGGAGTTGGTGATGGACAGAGAGGACTGGCATGCTGTGATTCATGGGGTCACAAAGACTCGGACACGACTGAGCAACTGAACTAAACTGAACTAAGTGCCTTTCTTATTTTAAAATTTGCAAATCATTGATCCATGCTTAATCTTTTCTGTTTAGCTAACATGTATCAGGCAGCCCCCACCCTCTATTGCCTGGTCCCTTCTCCTGCTGGATCAAAGACATTCATTATCATCTACCTTTTGGAATAAATGTGTTAATTGCTTCTTCGATTGTTAGCTCCATCATCTATAAAACAGGGCTAAAATCTGACTTTCTTACCCCTCAGAGTTATTTGGGGAACTGATACAGTAAAGTGTTGTGTCTGACTCTTTGCAACACCATGGACCGTAGTGCACCAGCCTCCTCTGTCCATGGAATTCTCCAGGCAAGAATACTGAGGTGGGTTGCCATTCCCTTCTCCAGATGATCTTCCCAACCCAGGGACTGAACCTGGGTATCCCACACTGCAGGCAGATTCTTTACCATGTGAGCCACCAGGGAAGCCCCTTAAAATATGTGAAATAATTGGTAAATAGTGAAGGGCTTACGTATAGAAAGTGTTATGAGAGTGACATGGAGGAGTAAGTGTGAACTTGGAGCCAGACAGACTTGGGTTCAAGTCCCAACTCAGTTAATTTGTGCTGGTTGTGTGACCTGCGACAAGTAATTTAACTACACTGATCCTCAGCCTGCTGACGTTTCAGACAGGAATGTCATTACGTACATGTGTGTCTCTTAAGGTGTGTTCTGGTTATTCTCCATGCCCCCTTCCTCCCTGCTCCAATCCCTTCTCTGCCTTTCTCTGTGCCCCTGGTGTCTCATCACTGTGAATGCATCGTCCCGGCATTTGTTGCCAGTTGAGTTAGCCAGGAGGAGGCGTTGACAGTGATAGGAAGGAAACTGGCATTTCTTTACTCTCTCCTGCCTCAATGTAAGAAATAACTGAGACTCTGGCAAGGAATATGCCCTCCTTGATCTCAGCCTCCTGGACATCCCTCCCTGACAGTTCTTGTTCTCACTGGGCTCCAGGAATACTATCTTTTCCTGCTACCCGCTGTTGCTAGTCTCTGGGTACCTGGCCACGCCTTATTGGCTCCTTTAGCCCTCCTGTATCCACCTCTGTACCCTTCACTGAGGTCTGTTACTTTAAACCAGCTGCACTGATTATTGTTCCTGCTGAGATTCCAGCTGGTACAGGTGGGAAGGGATTATATTTAAACATAAATGAACATTGTTTAGTCTTCGATCTGGCACATAAACAGGGGTTCTCAGGATCTCATTTATCTATGTTGTTTTGCCTCATTTTGTGCAGAGAGTAACTTTCTTTTATTCTTCATGGCTTACATAAAATCTGCTCCTTTACACTAAGCACACAAAACACAGAATAAGCCTGATCCCTGACACCGAGATTACACCTCTGGTAATTTTCCCCTGCCAGCGCCACCCCCTTCCCCCGCAACCAGTTTATAAATCCTTACTCTCACTCAGGTTTGGAACACCTGCTAATCAGCCAAGCTCCTCCTGGAGTTTTTAATAGTCTGATTTTTGGTTGAGAACATTCTGTTGTTGTTGCTTTTAAGATTCAGACTCAGAACTGGAAGCTACCATGGGGTCACGTCCTTCAGCTTCCCTTCTGTAAACAATCTCCAAAGCACTCCTGGCAGATGGGCACCCAGACTTTCAAGTGCTAGGTAACTAAGGAATGTGATTTAAGGGAAAAAATTAACCCAATCTTTTCCCCTATGATATCCAAGTGTGGATTAAGAGGCTGCCATTTATAAAATGAATTTATGGTTACCAAGGGGAAGGATGAGTGGGCGGTGGGGAATAGTTACGAAGTTTGTGATGGACATGTACACACTGCTGTATTTAAAATGGATAATCAACAAGGACCTACTGTACAGCACATGGGACTCTGCTCAGTGACATGTGGCAGCAGCCTGGATGGGAGGAGAGTTTGGGGGAGAATGGATACATGTATATGTATAGCTGAGTCCCTTTGCTGTTCACCTGAAACTATCATAACATTGTTAAACAGCTATATCCCAATGCAAAATAAAAAGTTCAGAAAACAAAAACACAAAGATGCTGCCATTTGAAGGCCTTTCTGATTATATTTGTCTTCTCCTAAATGGATGAATAAGTACTGTTAATTTTACAGGTCTTTTTTGTAATCACAAATGATTTTTTAATTACATAATTTTCAGGAGGAGAAATATTGGTGAACAATCAAGTTTACGGCCAGAGACAAATAACACGATTGTCAGTATTCAGGGTCTAATTCAAGTCTGTTTCCTGCTTCTGAACTCTTAGGGTTTTAGAGATGGAAAGAACCTTACTGACCACTGATAAGTTCCTCCCATTTACAGACAAGGCAGCTGAGGCTCAGAGTTAGGGACTGACTCAATCATTTGGAAAGATACCATCTCTAGTTTTAAGGATAGTGAATTCAAAAGCATAATTTGAGTGCTGCTATTGACCTGAGGACCTTGAGTAGAAGACGTATTATTTGCAATGACTTTTTTGAAATGAAAAACAGAAGCTTGAGTATACTGATCCACATAATCCTAGTTTAAAATTAAGAAGAAAGTCCTGATGTGTGCCTGTATGCATGTGTCTGTGCGTGTGGTTGCTTTCTTTTTGTTTTTCACTAACGAGCTCTGAAAACTGTGGGCTTCTCAGATGGCACAGTAGTGAAGAATCTACCTGCCAATGCAGAAGACCCAAGAGAAGTGGGTTCAACCTCTGGGTTGGGAAGATCCCCTGGAGAAGGAAATGGCAACCCACTCCAGTATTCTCGCCTGGAAAACTTCATGGACAGAGGAGCCTGGTGGGCTACACATGGGGTCACAGAAGAGTCTAACGTGACTGAGCTTGCACCTATGTGTGCATTATTTTATTCTTATCTTTTTGATATCATTATCTTTGACCTATCCACGACATTTACATGAATGAAAAATTATAGATTTAATTTTAAAAAGACATATACAAGAAAGACAACCTTTTTAATTTTTCATGTATTATTGGCACAAGGTCCAGGACACATGAGGTTCTCAAGGTGGGGAACGAAACAGATTGGGACCTAAACAAGAAACCATGGGCCCCACAATTCTTAAAAAATCCTACAAAAATGAAATTAATGAGCATTTATACATCTCCTAAAAATCCATTTTGTCGACTTCATTAAGTGTTCAATTTAGTATGTGTGGAAATTTCACTATATTGGAAAACATTTGAAGGTGATATGTTCTTCTCTCACAAGTTCCTAAGTATGCATGGTAATTGCCAAGACATCTTTGACATTCTAAATTAGATGAGTTTTTGAACCAAATAATTTCAAAGTAAAATTATAAGTTAAAACATTTCATTTTCCTGCAGAGAAAATTTAATGTGTGATGTGGATAGGTGATGATATTATTTATATGATGTGGATGCAAGCCCTCAGAATATCGAAATACATGGATCTTTGAGGGGCTTAAAACCTGTCCAGGGGATGATGAGGGAAGTGGCAGAAGCATAGTATAGTTTGCTAGAATGAAATTCTGTAGCAGTACCCCTACCCCCCAACATTACAAGAGTTACAAGAGTAACATTAATGGAATGGCAGGGAGCTGTGATCACTTTCTATTAAGGAAGTGTATTAGTTATCTATCACTGTGTAACAAATTGCTGCACACTTAGTAGTTTAAAGCAACACCTTATCTCACAAGTTTTGAGAGTCTAGTCCTTTTTAATTTTTCATGTATTATTGGCACAAGGTCCAGGACACATGAGGTTCTCAAGGTGGGGAACGAAACAGATTGGGACCTAAACAAGAAACCATGGGCCCCACAATTCTTAAAAAATCCTACAAAAATGAAATTAATGAGCATTTATACATCTCCTAAAAATCCATTTTGTCGACTTCATTAAGTGTTCAATTTAGTATGTGTGGAAATTTCACTATATTGGAAAACATTTGAAGGTGATATGTTCTTCTCTCACAAGTTCCTAAGTATGCATGGTAATTGCCAAGACATCTTTGACATTCTAAATTAGATGAGTTTTTGAACCAAATAATTTCAAAGTAAAATTATAAGTTAAAACATTTCATTTTCCTGCAGAGAAAATTTAATGTGTGATGTGGATAGGTGATGATATTATTTATATGATGTGTATGCAAGCCCTCAGAATATCGAAATACATGGATCTTTGAGGGGCTTAAAACCTGTCCAGGGGATGATGAGGGAAGTGGCAGAAGCATAGTATAGTTTGCTAGAATGAAATTCTGTAGCAGTACCCCTACCCCCCAACATTACAAGAGTTACAAGAGTAACATTAATGGAATGGCAGGGAGCTGTGATCACTTTCTATTAAGGAAGTGTATTAGTTATCTATCACTGTGTAACAAATTGCTGCACACTTAGTAGTTTAAAGCAACACCTTATCTCACAAGTTTTGAGAGTCTAGTCAAAGTGTTGCTTAAACGGATCCTCTGCTGAGGGTCTCAAAGGCTGCAATCAAAGTGTCAACCAGGCTGTGTTCTCATCTGGAGCTGGACAGGGAAATAATCTCACTTCTGAGCTCACTCAGGTTGTTGGCAGAATTCATTTTCTTATGGTTGGAGGAAAGGACAGAGGCTGCTGCCATCTTTCTTGCTATCAGCTGGAAGTTGCCCCTGGCTCTTAGAGGCTCCCCAGCATTCCCAGAAGCTACCCGCAGTTCTGTACCATGCTGGCTTTCCAGCACGGCTGCCTACTTTATCAAATCAGCAGGGAGAAAGAATCTCTAGAGTAAGTTTGATAGCAAGAAGTCTGAAATATAATTATGAGGATAATATCCCATTACTTTTGCCACATTCTATAAATTACAAGCAAGTCATAAATTCCTTCCTTACTCAGCAGGAGATGATCACACAAAGCTGTGGATGCCAGGAGGTGATGGTGCCACCCTAGAGTCTATTCAACACAGAGAGAATGAAAAGGATCTGTTCATTTGAATGAATGGATTCAGCTTCTTTGATTAGGTGTTTAGAATAGTTCTGCGCTCAGAGAGAGTGATAGAACAAACCTGGGAGTGACCAGAACTTCTGCATCCTTTGTCCAGTGGCCTTTTCTGACCATCCTGGGACCCTTGGCAGATGGCTTGCTAGTATTCAAATAGTTAGCATTTCTACGGGATGTGACATACCCAAACGTGCCTTTCTCAGCATCGGTCCATGCAGAGGACTAGCCCCTCTCCTGTCATGAAAATATTACCCACGCATCTTATTTAATTTGCTCAGGTCTAAGCAATTAGGAAAATGTTTTCATAAAGCAACACAAGCTCAGAAATTCAGAGTTGATAATAACCTTACTTTTAGATTGCATTTCCACACTAATAAGGCACAACATTGCATCAGCCTGAGCTGTAGGAATTATGGGGATTTTTGTCACTGAGGCAGACCCATTTGGAAAGATGTTTGGGTACATTATACCATATGCAGACCAGAAAATTTTACCTATAGGATGCTTGGCTTGTGTTCATGGCAACAGGAACTTTGGCGAAAAAAAAAAAAAGACCAAACAAAAAAAAAACCCCAAAACCCAATTAGGGCTTCCCTGGTGGCTCAGAGGTTAAAGCGTCTGCCTGGAATGCTGGAGATCCGGGTTCCATCCCTGGGTTGGGAAGATCCCTTGGAGAAGGAAATGGCAACCCACTCCAGTACTCTTGCCTAGAGAATCTCATGGAGGGAGGAGCCTGATAGGCTACAGTCCATGGGGTCGCAAACAGTCGGACACGACTGAGCGACTTCACTCACTCAAGAATCATCTAAGCTGATTGGAAGTGCTTGTTCTTAAGCCTTTGACAGCTTTTTTTTTTCTTTTTTTTGACTGAAGCCATCTTTCAGTTTACACTTTCTCCTAGACTGTTATGCTTCACCCTTTGAATGTGACATTTCTTGCAAGGTTTACTTAGTATCTGCCTCTGGCCGCTGCATGACTCTGCTTTCCTGTCTGGATAAAGTTTTTCTGTTACCCATGCTCTACGCATCAGTTTTCAGCCCAGCCTCATCAGATGTAGTCACTAAAGGGCGTGGTGACTTGCCCTCAATATGCAGCATCCTAGAGGAAACACTGGACTGTGTAGTTAAGATAGTGTTGTGTGTGTGTGTGTGTGTGTGTGTGTGTATGTGTGTGTGGAGGTGAGGGAGGCATGTTCACTCAGTCATGTCAGACTCTTGTGATCCCACGGACTCAAACTCTTGTGATCCTATAGACTGTAGCCCATCAAGCTCTTTTGTCCATAGGATTCTCCAGGCAAGAATACTGGATTGAGTTGGCAGTTCCTCTCCCATGGGATCTTCCCAACCTAGGGATGGAACCCATAACTCCTGTGTCTCCTGCATTGGCAGGCAGATTTTTTAATGCTTCACCACCTGGGAAGCCCTTAGACAGTGTTGCGTTCATGTTGTTGTTTTTAGTTTGCTCAGTTATGTCTGACTTTTTGCAACCTCATGACTGCAGAATGCAAGGCTTCCCTGTCCTTCACCATCTCCTGGAGCTTGCTCAAACTCATGTCCATTGAGTTGGTGATACCATCCAATCATCTCATCCTCTGTGGCCCCCTTATCCTCCTGCCTTCAATCTTTCCTAGCATCAGGATCTCTTCGCATCAGGTGGCCAAAGTATTGGAGCTTCAGCTTCAGCATCAGTCCTTCCAATGAATATTCAGGATTGATTTCCTTTAGGATGGACTGGTTTGATCTCCTTGCTGTCCAAGGGACTCTCAAGAGTCCTCTCCAACTCTACAGTTCAAAAGCATCAGTTCTTCAGCCTCCAGCCTTATTTATGGTCCAACTCTCACATCCATACTTGACTACTAGAAAAACCATAGCTTTGACTATATGGACCTTTGTTGGCAAAGTAATGTCTCTGCTTTTTAATATGCTGTCTAGGTTTGTCATTGCTTTTCTTCTAAGGAGCAAGTGTCTTTTAATTTCATGGCTGCAGTCACCATCTGCAGTGATTTTAGAGCCCAAGAAAATCAAGCCTGTCACTGTTTCCATTTTTTCCCCATCTATTTGCCATGAAATGATGGGACCTGATACCATGATCTTTGTTTTTTGAATGTTCAGTTTTAAGCCAGCTATTTCACTCTCCTCTTTCACCTTCATCAAGAGGCCCTTTATTTCCTCTTTGCTTTCTGCCATAGGAGTGGTGTTAGCTGCATGTCTGAAATTATTGATATTTCTCCCAGAAATCTTGATTCTAGTTTGTGCTTCATCCAGCCCAGCATTTCTCATGATGTACTCTGCATATAATTAAATAAGCAAGGTGACAATATACAGCCTTGATGTACTCCTTTCTCAATTTGGAACCAGTCCGTTGTTCCATGTTCAGTTTGAACTGTTGCTTCTTGACCTGCATACAGGTTTCTCAGGAGGTAGGTAAGTGGTCTGGTATTCCCACCTCTTGAAGAATTTTCCAGTTTGTTGTGATCTGCTCTGTTTTTCTGAAATTCTTTTGCTTTTCCTATGATCCAAAGGATGTTGAAAATTTGATCTCTGGTTCCTCTGCCTTTTCTAAATCCAGCTTAAACATCTGAAAGTTCTTGGTTCATGTACTGTTGAAGCCTAGCTTGGTGAATTTTGAGCGTTACTTTGCTAGCATGTAAAATGAGTGCAATGGTGCAGTAGTTTGAACATTCTTTGACATTGACTTTCTTTAGTATTGGAATGAAAAAATGACCTTTTCCAGTCCTGTGGCCACCACATAGTTTTCTAAATGTGCTGCCATATTGAGTACAGCACTTTAAGAACATTATTTTTTAGAATTTGAAAAAGCTCAGCTGAAATTCTGTCACCTTCACTAGCTTTGTTCACAGTGACGCTTTCCAAGACCCACTTGACTTCACACTCCAGGATGTCTGGCTCTAGATGAGTGATCATACCATCGTGGTTATCTGGGTCATTAAGATCTTTTTTTGTATGGTTCTGTTTATTTTTGCTACCTCTTCTTAATATCTTCTGCTTCTGTTAAGCCCATACAATTTCTGTTCTTTATTGTACCCATCTTTGCACGAAATGTTCCCTTGGTATCTCTAATTTTCTTGAAGAGATCTTTCTTGCTGCTAAAGCAAAATTTGATGAGCTTAACATAGTAAGACTTTATCTCTTATTGGCACAACAGGATAAAGCAGGTGTTCCCAGTCAGGTAGTTCTCCCATAAATGGGATGATACTGGGGCCAAAGCTCCTTCTGTCTCTGGCTCCGTGATCTCTAGCACACAGCTTCCCCCATCACTGTGTTTTTCTGCATCAAGCCATGGAAAGGAAAAGTTTGTCAAAGACTGTGCAGAAAGGGTTTTGTGTGCTAAGCCCATCAAGTCTCACTTTATCGGGGCACACCCAAATGCAAGATTGGCTGGGAAACGTGATCTATGTGGCCAAGAAGAAAGGGAAAACGTAGCTAGCAGTGTCTGCCACAGGGGATCTTTTGACAGCCATGAAGCTACTGTAGCCACATGCATATTGGGGAGACTTAGTGGGCAGTGCTCTTGAAAACAAAGACAATAATCAATGAGTTTTTAAATTGAAGCTTGTATTGAAACATACAAAATTTAGTATGTTTCAGATGTTGCTCTAAGTGTTTTTCAAATAATAACTCTGTAATCCTTACATAGCCCTATGGAGTAGTCCTGTTATTGTCCTCATTTATAGATAGGAAAACTGAGGCACAGACTAGCTAAGTAGATTACTCTAGGTAATAGCACCAGTAAATGGCAAGCGTGAGGATTTGAATCTAGACATCCTGCTTCAGAGCCTGTGTTTTACCACTGTGCTTCATGGACTTCAGCTTCATCCCCACTGTGATTCTTTCATGAGAATAAAATTTTTTATTGATAAGGAAATTGGATGTCTTAGTACAGCCCCCTGAAGAAAGACAGTATTATTCCCATTTTATAGATTGTATAATGCACGTCACAGAAATTGATGAGCCTCCCCACATGACACCAGCAGAGCAGCAAATTGCCCCTTTGGGAAGAATGAGTTTTCTCATGGCCACACCTGGGCTTTGTGGGTGGGTCTTTGAGTGTACTCGCCTCAGAGGGCATTTGGTGCTACTTTTATAGGCAAAAATGTGAATATCTGAGGCAAAAGACTTATTTAATCTGAGGAGAGCAAGGGAAGACTATGCATTAATTTCAGTTCTTGTAACCATCAAACTGTCAGGAAGTCTTCAGCACGGTGTGAATTAATAGCACAAATACCAAGAGTCTTTCCCTGTCAGGTAATGCCAGCAACCACTTGTATCAAGGAGTGCAGTGAATGTTAGAAAATCCTTCTTATGACTCAAGTTTACTTATTGTTGAAAAATAATACATGGAGCTATTGATGTGACCTTCATACTTCTTTATGGATGAAGGTTACAGAGAGTATTAAAGAATATTCCACAGCAGTGATCTGACCTTTACACTTCAGGTAGCAGTCTATGAACAATACCTAAAGATCTGTCTTTCAAGTTTGTGTGTGTTTGGGTTTTACTTTTTGCCTTGAGTTTTTAATGTTATCAGATTCATCATAGGACTTTTAAAAATGTAAAGCAAAAAAATTGAGGACAGTATCTCTGCTTTAGCAATTCAATTACACTTAGATAATTCTATAATTTTAGCTGTTCTTTATTTTTGACTTATTGACTATCTTAATCCATTCAGATTGTTCTAACAAACTTCATAGACTGAGTAGCTTATAAACAAGTATTTATTTCTATGAAGGCTGGAAGTCCAAGATCAAGATGCTGGCAGATGTGGTGTCTGGTGAGAGCTCTCTTTCTGCTTGATGGATGGCTGTCTTGTTGCATCCTCACAAAGTGGAAGGAGTGAAGTCCCTGTCTGTGGCCACTTTTGTGAAGGCACTAATCTCACTCATGAAGGCTTCGCCCTCAGAACCTATTCATCTCTTTGAAAGACTTCACTTCCTAATGCCATCACACCGAGGGTTAGTTTCTGAATCTGAATTTAGAATTTCATGGGGAACATATGAATTTTGAGGGGACACAAATATTCAGATCACAGAACTGACCTCTAAGTTACAAGATCATGTATCTGATCTCTTTGGATTAAAATCTCTTAAAAAGTTTTTACTGTTCCACAATTTTTAAAAGAAAAATTTAAAAACAAAACCAAAGGGTATGAGATATATTTATTCCAATGTAACTTTTTATATTTCTATATACTTCCCTTTTATCTGTACATAAACTAGAAATCACAATATTGTAAGTGTACCTTGAAATTTAGAGGTGAATTTTATAACATCTTTTTATTTAATATATTCACCACAGCTGTGGGAAGTGAATATAATTATAATCTGATTTCATACATAAGAAGACAGAGGCCCCAAGAGGGATTTGTCTGTGTCCCACAGCACACAGGAGACAGCTTGAGGTTCAGGTTTCTCGCAAGACTCAGTGTCTCGGCTTGCCTGCCTCTTCCTGTTGGCAGAGAGTTAATGTGAATATTTCCACTGAAATGTGGTCGGTGGAGTCAGTATAGCCAGGAAGAGCCTTCTGCGCATTCCCAGAAATCTCCTAGGCACCCATTGTCCTCAAGAGAATATCATCCTCACGACAGTTCTTTGGGTCAGTGTTACTGTCTTTCTTTAAATAGATGAAAGGCCCTGAAATTTAGAAAGATTACATGACTTACCGAGGGGTTCATGGTTTATAACAGTAAAATTAGAGTTCAAGCCTCAGTTCATTTAGACCAAAATTCTGTGCTTTCCCTATGCATCTTCCAAAATAAAACTTGTTTCAAATACATGTGTACTTGTGTGTTAGTCACTCAGTTGTGTCTGACTCTTTGTGACCCCATGGGTTGTAGCCCACCAGGCTCCTCTGTTCATAGGATTCTCCAGGCAAGAATACTGAAGTGGATTGCCATTCTCTTCTCCAGGGGATCTTCCTAACCCAGGAATTGAACCCAGGTCTTGTGTACTTGTGTGTTAGTCACTCAGTTGTGTCTGACTCTTTGTGACCCCATGGGTTGTAGCCCACCAGGCTCCTCTGTTCATAGGATTCTCCAGGCAAGAATACTGAAGTGGATTGCCATTCTCTTCTCCAGGGGATCTTCCTAACCCAGGAATTGAACCCAGGTCCCTTGCATTGCAGATTCTATACAGTATGAGACATCAGGGAAGTCCACCTACCTTTATTGAGTTAAACAGCAAATCTTAGATAACTAGCCTCTGGCACTGGGCTGTGGCTTAACCAGTACTTGAGTAAGGAGAAGTTGGTCATTAGCATGGGCTTGTGTTGAGGTGTGCATTATTGGATCAGGTGGGTGTGTTAATGTTCCCTTTATAATCCTTAGCACCTGCACCTGAATTTCCCTGGTGGATGTGTTCCAGTGCTTTCAGATGAGATTGTCCCTGTCTCTGTTTCAGACTGATGCTCTTGCCCTAATCGTCCATACTTGATTTTCTACATGTATTTATTTATTGCGATCTTTCATAAGAAGTAATTTGGAGGTTTATTCATAAAATAGTGGTTGATTCTTATATAAAAAGCAATTATTTTCTTCCAACAATGAGATCCTGAAAACAAGACCTATGAGCTATTTGTTACTTGGCCTTGAATCAAACAATTATCTTTTTTCTGAGACCTTGAAACAATGCCTTTATTTCTGTATGAAGCCAAGCTAACAGTTAAGTAAATCTATACATTTGCACTTAAATCTTTATAAAATGAATTTTCCTGAGTAAGGAAAGAATATGAAATCATGGGGCATTTTTTCTTCTTCTTTGGGTTCTGCTTAGTAAGAATGTTGAAGTTTTATTTACATGTTTATTTGCTTTTATTTGTATTGACTTACTGATGAAAAAGTGAATCCTAGGTTAGTTCTGCTGACATGTTGGTCTTGAAGTAACATAATTTAAAAAATAAGTGAACTAACTATCTTTGTCTTCATTTCTTTTTTATAGAACTATGTATGAAAACAGCTTTACTTGGAAAAAATATATTTTATGTGATGGCATATTGTTGGCCCTTTTACTGTGAGGCTGTGTGGCTTGAATGCGTCCCAACTTCTCACTCTGGTGTCATGGACAGTTTTTTTTTCCTGGTATTATTTACACATATCTTTACTGTCAAGCTGCTAAATGATCCCCTTTCCTGAGGTCTGGCTCACTGCTCTTCCCCCCAGGCTGAAGTCAACTTGCCAAAGTCCTGCTTGGCTGGCTGACCCTGCTCAGCAGCCCAGGAATAATATTTTGCCAACTGTAGGGGCCATTGCTGTAAAGACCAGGACAAATGCCCCTGTGAGCTTGCTCACAACCCAACAGTAGTGGTGGGGATACCTGCTGGGGGGCAGCCCAGCAGAAGGATCCTCTTCACACACTCATCCCGACTGGAAGCAACTGCCAATGAGGCATGCCTCAAACATATATTTATTGAGACTCACAGTCATGCACTTGCTTTTCTCTAGCTGCGTTAAAGGAGAAGGCAATGGCACCCTACTCCAGTACTCTTGCCTGGAAAATCCCGTGGACTGAGGAGTCTGGTGGGCTGCAGTCCATGGGGTCTTGAAGAGTTGGACACGACTGAGCGACTTCACTTTCACTTTTCACTTTCATGCATTGGAGAAGGAAATGGCAACCCTCTCCAGTGCTTTTGCCTGGAGAATTCCAGGGACGGGGGAGCCTGGTGGGCTGCCGTCTATGGGCTCGCACAGAGTCAGACACGATTGAAGTGACTTAGCAGCAGCAGCAGCAGCTGCATTACAGATCATGCAAGGAAGGATAGCAATAGGATGCAGTACTACACCCATCTTTCTAATGAAGATTTCACATCACATAATCATATCATGTATAATATCATGTCATATTAAGATCTGTTGCCCAAGTTCCACAGCGAATGTTGAGCAGAACCAGGATCAAAATTTAGGTCTTTTAATTGAGTGCCCTAAAGTCACTTTTAGAAAATGATAGGATGTAAATCAAACATTTTTAATAGATTTTACCTTGTAGAGAAGTTTTAGGTTCACAGCAAAATTGAAGGAACATAGTTTCACCTGATGTGTGTGTGTGTGTGTGTTAGTTACTCAGCCGTGTGCTGCTCTTTGTGACCCCGTGGACTGTAGCCCACCAGACTCCTCTGTCCTTAGAATTCTCCAGGTAAGAATGCTGGAATATGCAGCCATTCCCTTCTCCAGTCACACATGTATAGCCTCCCTTAATATGCACAGCTGATCAGAGAGGTACATTTGCTACAGCTGGTGAACCTATACTGATACACCATCACCCAGTCTATAGTTTAGAGTTCATGCTTGGCGTTGTACATTCTGTGGGTTTTGACAAACATATGAGAAGTATTTGCCATTTTATCAATAGTATTACATGGAATACTTATGAATTTTGAAAAAAAGTTTTAAAAGGGGCTTCTGATTTGAAGCCTTGTAACTCTTCCATTTACTGCAGCTGGCCCAGAGATAAACAGCTGTGATGGACTGACTGAGAAGCTTTGTACAGAGGCCTGTGGGTCACACACCAGGCTGTTACAAACCTCTAACATCCTCTAGGTTTTGAACAACACTGTGTGTAAGACATGATCACCCTTTAAAATTTTGTCACATGTCCATAGTGCTAAATCATTAGGCAGTTTCCATAGAGACACCTAAGAGCAAAGTGTGGCATGTGAAAGGAAGAGTTCATCACAGGGGCAGGATTGCATAGGGCCTCTGAGAGCAGGCTGTGGAATCAAAGTGCTTGATTTCTCTCTGGATTCTTCCACCCCCAGCAGTGAAATGTTAGCCGTGTCGTTCTGGTGCCCAGTGCCTCAGTGTTCCCCTCTGTAAAAGGAGGTGGTGGCACCGCCCTGTGCCAGTTTCCTGGGGCTGCCACAACAAAGGCCCACAAACTAGGGTGGCTTAAAACAACTGAAGTGTCTTCTTCACGCTTCTGGAGGCTGGAAGTCTGAGATCAAGGTGTCGGCCGCGATGCCTCTTACACCTGAAGGGGCGAATCCTCTCTTCCTTTTCCCTGGCTTCTGGTGGTTTCCTAGAAATCTCTGGCGCCTCTTGGCCTTCCACTGTTCCACTCAGACTTTGCCTTTGTCACCACACAGCATTGTCCTTTCATGTATTTGTGTCTCCTTTCTTCTCCTATTCTTATAAATAAGTCGTATTGGATTAGAGCCCACTCTAATTAATTATAATGCCATTTCAACTTAATTATACCTTAAAAGACCCTGTTTCCAAATAAGGTCACATTCCTAGGTTCTATGGGTTCAGATTTCAACATACTTTTTTTGAGGGGGTAATATACATCAACTCATAGTACTACCTCCTAGATTTGATGGGATGAAATAATGTGCATGAGATACATGCCCATCTAGACACTGTGGTTTCCATCATCATCAAATCCGTTCAATTAGCAAATATATATTGAATACCCACCAAAGGCCACATCTGGTGGCAGATTTTAAAAAGTTATTTATTTTGGCTGCCCTGGGTCTTTGTTGCTGCTCGCAGGCTTTATCTAGTTGTGTGGAGCAGGGGCTAGTTTGCTGTTGCAGAGCACAGGCTGTAGAGTACAGGCTCACTGGTTGTGGCATGTGGGTTTTGTCACCCTGAAGCATGTAGGATTCTCCCAGTCCAGGCACAGAACCTGTGTCCTCTGCATTGGCAGGTGGATTCACAACCACTGGACCACCAGGGAAGTCTACCCTGCAGTCTTGATCTCTTCAGTAAGACGCAGAGGAGCACAAGAAACCCAGGAAGGACTGCCTCCCCAAAGGGACAAGATCTCATCTAGGGATGCTAGGAAGGGTTCTGTAAGGAAATTATATTAAAGAACAGGATCAGGAAGAAAAAAAAAAAGATCAAGAGTTGACCAGAAGAGGAATGTGGAATAGAAAGTTCCATGCGGAGAGCAGAGATTGAGCAATGTCAGGCTGTGATACTTGGACAATCCAGAGAGGCTTAAGAGCACTGGATGAGGAGCGGAGGGCAGACAATGAGATTGGAGCGTGGGCAGGGCAGATCTCACAGGACCTAGCAGGACATATTAAGGATTTTGATCTGCATACTAAGACTGATGGGAAACCATTGAAGGGATTTAAGTGGTAGAAATGGAACTATTTATTAGAATAATAAAGCTCCTGTTTAGAATATTGACAATCAAGAGAAATTTTCCATCTATACTTATGTCTACAAATAAGGCAATGAAGTGGCTTATATCATTTGTATTAGAGCTCATATTTACTTTGAGAAATTACTGATTAGCTAAGATAGTAGAAGAAATTCTCTTCAAATATTGTTAAAACATAGTAAATCTTTTTAAGAAATAAGCATTGGTATTTGAATAAATTCTCTTTACAAATTAGAGATACGATTTAGGTTAATAAATTACTATCCAGTCATATTTTTCCTCCAAATCAGCTAAGCATCTTACTATAGGCAAAGTGCAGTGATAGACCCTGCTAGAATTACTTAGATATCCCATACCTCAGATTTTAATTATATATTAAGTCATGAATTTGTCTGCTTTTACAGAATATATTTTTATGACATATTGAAACATGTCCCATTGTGCTTTGATTACGTTGGATGCATACAGTTTAATCAGATCTAGATGACCTTTTTGTTGTTCCTAAAGGAAATTGAAATAAAGGATTAGTCTCCTCCCTTTTGTCTGTCTATTCTGTCCATTTGGTTTGAGTAATTTGAGGCATAGAGTAATTAATTATCTTCCATTCTTAGAGTACTCACCAGTCATTCCTCTGCAGAGTCTAACTATGCTATTATTTTGCTTCCTCCGTTGAACAGATGGTTGTCACAGTTCCTTGAAATGGAGTATAAGATTTTAACTCAGTTTTGTATTTTAGTTTTCAGTCTTCATCAAATACCTGTGACTGCCAGTTGAACTGCTTGTAGTTCAATCTATTCCCTGAAGATTCCCAAAGCTTATTCAGAAGGGGAAGCTGTTTGTTGTTGGCATCCCCAAGAGAACATGGGATCTTGGGTCCTGCACAGTAGGTATCCATGGTCCCAAGAGCTATCAATGAGAAGGCATGTCATTTAAGTACTAATGATGGTAAATGTTTGAAGAGCAGGTTGTTACCTAGAGGCCATGTATTGAGGGCACAGGACTTTTAAAAATTTTATTTTTGGACTTTGTTGCCAAACAGCGGCCAAAAATCTGTAATACTGGCTTTCTCACATCCCACTGAGACTTTTTATGTTCTTAATAATTTGATAATTACAACTGATTTTTTTAAGTTACAGACATACTGTCTTAGAGGGTCCTATTAGTCATATAGATAAGCCTTTGGTATATATTTCTATATCTGATATATAGTCACTTTTGGTAGTATAAGTGGACATGTGTTTGTCATCATTGTGCCCAAAATAATTTCTGTGAAAATACAAGATTCAAGATATCCATCAGCCCTTGAGAAGGAAAACTTATGTTTTTGAAACAAAATCCTGAAGTCAGCTGTGAGTGAAGAAGTTGTGAGTGTGAAGAATCACTCACAGCATTGCTTATAAAGCTGTGACTCATGTGGTCCAGAGCAGGCTACATACACTTAAAGAATAAAGGCCTAAGTAAATCTTTATTAATATTTCTCCCATTTAAAGAAATCCAAGGCTTGTCCACACAAATTCTTAGGATTCTTTCTATCCTTCAGTAGCCTGAACCTTTTGATAGCTTCTGACCTCCCTCCTGCCCCACTTCATCCCAGAAAAATCTCTTTTCTCATCTGCGATGACTCTTGTCTTTACCATTCAATTCTTCCTTTCATCGTGCCTTCTTATATAATCCCTCATATTGTATTGTGTATCCTCCTCACCACAAATGCCCCATTGGACATTTGTCATTGTTCTCAGAAAAGCAGAGTGAAGGTTGGGGGAGGGGAGGCTGAACAATAGATGCCTTAATTTTCTTTACAGATTGAGGGAAGAGAAGAAGGCTACACAAGTCCATGTGTAAATGATTACCTCTGAAATAAATAGGAACAGGTGTTAACTTCAAAATTCTAACCAGTCCATTCCTAATGTGTTCTATAGGAATACTGGAGGCAGAAGGTATGACAGACATCAGAGAGGAAACTGAAACTCTCGTAGGTAAAATGACCCACACAGGCTTGTACATTTATTTACCTGCAGATCTATAACTAGAACCCAAGCCTCTTGACTGATCACTGTAACTGTGATTACTCAAAATAGTTATTTGAAGACTTTTCAGTTATGTGCAAGCATGGTAGACTTGACTGTTGTGTGTATGCAAGTACAGGATAGCTAGCAAATCTTTGGCATGATTTGGGAATCATAAAGTTCTCTGATATGGACCATGGGCAAAACAGTGCTATAGTGGACAAATCCTTTCATGCACATTACCTCACAAGGTCTCACAATATCCCTCTTAGGTAAGCTGACAGATAATATTAGCCTTATTTCACTGATGAGATATTGAGGATCAGGGGTGCTATGTGACCTGTTCCTGGTCCCATTGCTGGGTAGGTGACTGAGCCACAACTAACTTCCAGATCTCTTGACTACTTGTGATCTATGTTCAGCCTTTCTGAAATATTTTATTTATACACACACACACACACACACACACACACACACACACAATTCCTGTTGTATCAACTATCATAGTGTACAGTGGATAGAACTTCACAGGATCTTCTTTGGGTAGAAAAGACCATACTGTCTATCCATACATGCTTTTATACGCTCAGTTGCTCAGTCGTGTTTGACTCTCTGCAACCCCATGGATCGTAGCCTGCCAGGCTCCTCTGTCCAAAGGATTCTCTAGACAAGAATACTGGAGTGGGTTGCATGCCCTTTTACAGGGGATCTTCCTGACCCAGGGTTTGAACCCAGGTCTCTTTCATTGCAGGCAGACTTTTTACCACTGAATCACCAGGGAAGCCCCTTAATGCCTCTGTGTGTGTTAATTGCTCAGCTCAGTTCAGTTGCTCAGCTGTGTATGACTCTTTGTGACCCCATGAATTGCAGCACGCCAGGCCTCCCTGTCCATCACCAACTCCTGGAGTTCACTGAGACTCATGTCCATCGAATCAGTGATGCCATCCAGCCATCTCATCCTCAGTCGTCCCCTTTTCCTCCTGCCCCTAATCCCTCCCAGCACCAGAGTCTTTTCCAATGAGTCTTGTCCAAAGCTTTTCAACCTCATGGACTATAACCTGCCAGGCTCCTCTGTCCAGGGATTCTCCAGGCAAGAATACTGGAGTGGGTTGCTATTCCTTCTCCAGCGGATCATCCCGACCCAGGGATCAAACCCAGGTCTCCTGCATCGCAGGCAGATTCTTTACCATCTGAGCCACTAGGAAAGCCTATAGGAGAAATTATCATTAAAGACATTTAATGGTAAACTCTCTTACTTTTTAAATAATTGGGTATGAAGAATGAATGGCCTCACTTTAAATAGGAAAAATGTTCCTCCTCTTTAAATTTGCTTAAATTGTTTCTACCTTTTCTTCCGGCACTGCTCACAGATGGTTAAAATTCTCTGCAGAAGCAAGTCTGAGTGATCATATTCTTCTTCTTTCTCCTTTTGTCCCTTTTTGCAGCTGTCTGTCTCTGAACTTGAAGCGATGAGATCACCTTCTGGTTCCTTTCATTGGTGTTATTCAGGTTAGCAGAAAATTCTGCCTCCTTCATCTGTCAAGAGCTTCAGTCTTTTGCTTTCTTTGAAATCTGACCTCTGAACAAGGCTGTAACATCCAGAAAAATAGTAGCTGAATTGATTTATTTCAGATTGTTGCTATGGTGATTCCCTACTGATATAGAGAGAAAATGAAGAAGGGAAAAGAATGTGTTGCAGAGAACAGCGGAGAAGCTGGTCAGACTGAGAAGACGACACACAGGGCATTTATGGCCCATCTCTTCATAGGTAGAATCATTTGCATCTTTAGTTTAGTGTTAATTTATCTAGATTGATCACATACCACCCAGTTGCTTTTGAGAAGCAGTGAATTGTTTCTGTTATGTGCATAGGAAAGAATTTGTATCTGTAAGCAACCTTAAAAGTTCCAAGATTTTTTTTTTTCTTCAAGAATAGTGAATATGAATTGTAAAAGAAATTTTTGTGACAGGCAACATTTTGATTCTTGAAATAACTCTCAGGAATATGCTTTATTAAATATGGTTTTTTGAATCATAGGAGAAAGACTTATTTGGGGAAAAAGATGAATAAATCCATTATTATAAGTTTATTTTTTTCGTTCATTTCTCCAATTTCTTATCCATTCTTTCATTTAACAAATATTGATCGTTTATACTAGGCTCACTTATATATGAATAAATTCAATAAATATTAATAGCTTTAACAGATAGTCATTGGGTGTTAACCACATGCAAGACAGCATGGAGGTTGACATGGGATGAAAAATGTGCCCAGAATGATTAGAACCTGGGATAAGGTGGGTAGACTAGACCCACAACCACCACAATGCAGAATGTAATCATCTGAGCGACTGAGGAACTATTAATATTCCTGCCTCAAGGAAGGCTACATGAAGGATACATTTGGGAGAAAATAAGGGCAAGTAGGATCTTGATGGGTGTGTGGAGGTGGGATGGACAGAAGAAGGATGTGAGGGAGATGCATGCTATTGTGAGCGGAAAGGGTCAGGTACATTGGCCCCCTTCAGCCGTGGAGGTTGATGATGTTTGTAGAAACCCTCCTCACTATCCACTTAAATTATGGGATTGGCCTTGGGAAGACAGGGCCTCAACTTGAAATGTGGAACAGTTGGGACGAAAGGAAAGCAAGGGTGGAAAATAAAAAAAGAACCAGATGCTGGCTCTATCTTGAAGATACAGCAAATTGATGCCATTGGTTTGAGTAGAGGTGAGGTTGGGAAGTCTTTGGAAGTAAACATTTAGATAAGCTCAAAATCAGAGTGTGGGAAAAAAAGGAGGAGGCAGACAAATGCAATAGAAGAGAGTATCACACCGGGTACAGTGTGGTACACTCCTTTCACATCCTGGGTGCTATTTTCCAACTTCCCTCCCCTACTGTGGCCCTTGAGGGTTTAGATTTCAGCCATATGAAAGAATCTAGACAGGTGAGTTCCACTCCTGCACTTCACATGACGGCCTTCCCTTAACCCTGCCCCCCACAGGGTTGATGCTACAGACAGTGAGAGGAAAAATCCAGAGTAACTTACGTTTTGAACCTGGCTCTGATGCTCACTGTGTTTAACCTTGGACAAATCTTTTAACTTCTCAGGACTTTTAGGTTTCTCATTTGTTACGATAATACAATCTTTCAGCCAAAACGTTCATAAAAGCGTGATATTAGAAAGGACTGGAATGGCTTCAAACAGGTGCATAAATAAAAGCCTCTGGCATGAAGGGAATATGTTAATTCTCACTTCATTAATTCATAGGGTATATAATTCTCACTAAGAACTTTGTGTTTTCATATTTTTCAAAGAGATTAAACAGTCAAGGGCTGTCACGGGGGCTTAACTTCCTAAGATTTCATTACTATTACAAATAAACTTTGAAGAATTGTCATAAATAATTAAAATTAATGTCAGCTATTAAAATAAATAAAGGCTGAATCCTTGTTTCTCATGTAGAGTTTTTCAGCATCTGTGCATTAAGTAACATTCCTCATTCAGTCCCAGGATTTAGCCTTGAGAAAATTCTATTCATTTTTTTCATATTTGTATAATTTCCCCTTAATATGTCAATGTAGGATTTATGCTAATTTTTACTAGAGTCAAGCATTCATAGCAAAATGAGGTTTCATCCTTTAAGGATGGGGGAATGGACAGAAGAACTTATTTCAGTGAAAGGGACATGATTTATTTATTTGCTCCTGGAATTCAGACTGAGTTTAAAATATTCATTAAGGCATAAAGACTATCATTTCCAGAAGGTTGTTCATCCAAGTCACTTCGGTTGTGCCCGATTCTTTGTGACTCTGTGGACTGCAGCCCATCAAGCTCTTTTGTCCATGGGATTCTCCAGGCAAGAGTACTGGAATGGCTTGCCATGCCTTCCTCCAGGAGACCTTCCCCACCCAAGGACTGAACCTGAGTCTCCTGTATCGGCAGGCGGTTCTTTACTATTAGTGCCACCTGGGAAGCATATATCAGCTGATGCCAAGGACTTTATTTTTCAATTGCTACTTTCGTTCCTCTCCTTCCTCATGGTATCTCGAGACAAAATAATAGTTTATGTTCTCACATTAAGGCAGAAAACACCGAAGATCTCCCAAGAACAAGGATCAGTTTTGTTGACATACTGATCCTCTTTCTCAGAACCTTATGTACTTGTTAGGGGCCTGAGCTTGACCTAGATCTTGAAACATCCTAAAACTGACTTTGTGACCTTAGACAATTCTCAAACTTTTCATTTTGGTGAAGGTTAGATTGGGAATGGGGGATTAAGGGGGATTGTAGCATAATAATTAATTTCATGAAATAATTACTATGATTGGATTTTTTTGTCACTGTCTCAGCTTATTCCAAGGTAACCAATATACATATTCTGCACAAAGTCTTATCTGTGTGATTTTTACATCTGAATCTCTCTCTGAAACTTGCTAAAAAGGGCATAACATAAAGTGTCTAGGGATGCTGACTGAAGTGAAAGAGGTGTGGAACTGGAAAATTCGTTTATACCAGTGTTTTGGAAGATGTGGCTCCTGAACCAGCAGCATCCACAGAACTTGGGCACTTGCCCAAAATGCAAATTCTTGGGCCACAGTCCAGATCTTCTGAATCAGAAGCTTTGTGTCTGCCAAGCCGTCCAGGTGATTCAGATACACGCAAGATAACTGCTTGCAAACCATTCACTTATAGTGTTGTGCATACATTCTGTATGTTCACTTGTTGAACTAAATATGAAAAGCATCGACTATAGGAGGGGGCAGTAAAGGATAAGAGGGTTAGATAGCATCACTGGCTCAATGAACATGGATTTGAGCAAACTCTGGGAGATACTGGAGGCCAGAGAAGCATGGTGTGCTTCAATCCATGAGGTCGCAGAGTCGAACATGATTTAGCGACTGAACAGTAACAACAATAAGAAAGTCAGATTACCTGACTATATTGTTGTGTTTATTCGTCACTTCCTGTTCTTGTTTTCCATGGTTCTGTAAGTTATATAACTAACTAATATTAAAACTATTATTTTCTCTTTATTTTTAGCTGCTGGAATCTCACAGCCAAATCTCATCTTATGCAAGATCTCATGGTCTCTATCCTAGTTCTTTTATTTTCCACCCTATGGAAAATTTTCTGCCCTTTTGCCCCAGTTTCCTTCTACAATTATGTTACATTTTGAATATTCTGAAAGATCAGGTATTAAATAGCAACCTTATTCCTTGGCATGAGTAATACATGAATATCCCTGATACCATCCCTGGTGTCAGTCCTTAAATTGTTTATTTTATGCAAAGTGAAAACTTCATTTGGGATATTCTTGATAGAATCTGGAAAAGATGTATTTAAATAGCCAGGCTCATTTTATTTGATCGCTCCTACATACTGACATCTTTCTAGTGCAAAGTGATCCATTAGTTTAAATACACTGAAACTGAGAAGCCCTATTTGCCTCTTATAGGTGCTGTCTTTCCCTAATGGTAGTGAAAATTTTCATCAAGGACTCTCTTGCTATCAAAGTCTACTCTTTTTGACACTGCAAAATCACCTCTATCTAATGGCTTTATTAACACATTGAGAGCCAAATATGATTGTAAAGAGGAATTTTTCTTGCAAATGCTCTGAAGATGGAGAATGTCAAAGATTTTGTAAAATTTCAGCTTTCAGGGAAATTCAGACACACAGCAACCACTCCTTCAGACTGACTGCTAGATACATTTTGACAGGAGTGCCGTAATCAGCAAAGTGAGGCTGTAGTCTGATGTCAGCCATATAATCTGGGCCACCAAGGCCCTGTTTTATTTAAGTTATGGATGGCACCTCTCACAGTTCTTAATTGTGTCAGATCTGTGAAACAAACATAAATATTTAGGGGAAGACTCATTCTCCTCTATGTTTTGTAATGAAGCTTGTGAGCCCACTAAATAATTAAAACAACAAATGAAGAATAATTTGCCTATCTTTAATTTTTTCCCAGTCCATATTAGTTAGTTAATAATTTATAAGGTAAAAATGAATAGAAGATCAAAATGACTTTTCAGGCTCTCACATCAGCACTATTGCAAAGATTCTGCTTTATTGACTGTTCATTTGTAGTAGAAATAACCCCAGAGAAAACAGTGTTCAACGTGAACCAGGCTTTAATAAAAGAAGCAGCAGACTCCAGAGTTTTTTTTTTTTTCTATTTCCATATAATCCCAGGATCATTTGTCTGGAGCTGTTTTTGAATTATTCATACCAACGGTAGCTCTTTCAGATACTGGATGTGAACGGCTTCTATCGTACAGTTTCACAGGCAGCATCTTTTTTTGCTGGTGTTTTAAAAATAGAACTTTTTTTTTTTCCTGTTCCAGCTTGCTGTTGGGTGCTTCTGGGTGGGGTTGTGTTAGCAAAGCACTGAACATGAAGAGACTGTATTGCAGCTGATTCTAAGACTTCTCCAGGTAAAAGAGAAGGGAATGGAGAACGAAGATTGGGGTGTAATATTCCTGAGAAATTGTCCTTCTTTTGAACTCAGCTTTTGAAAGTCTCAGCACAGTCACCTGGTGTAAGTGTTGTTCAGGAGACTGGAGTTAACATTTCTTCTCAATTCACTGCAATCTCAACTCAAGTGAATTGGATTGAAGGGATTTACTCTGCTGATCCTGTTGTTCTTATGCCCCATTTGACACCAAGCTTTGAGTCTGTGCTTGCAACCTCCCAGAGAAAAATAACGTTCTCTAGGGAGGCCTCACAGGGCCAGGAAAGTATAGCTGCTCCAAACCTCTCCAGTCTTCTCTCCCTACCCCTCTGCTCCCTTTATACCACAGCTGTTCCAAAGGCCTTTAGGTTATCCATCCACCAGGAAGATTCTTTCTCTTTCTCTCTGCTTTTTTTTTTTTTCACAGTGGTAACATTTACCTAGGGTGCCAGCATGCTTGCTCCCTCCTCCCACTACATCCCACATTCTCCCTGCCATTACCTCCTTCCTTACCCTCTGGACTTAGGTTACTGCTCAGCTCCTCTTTCCCAGAACTTGATGTGAATGCCTGGTTTGTTTCCGCAGAAACAAACCCTGAGCCAGGGATTTGAGTGCTAGTAGTTTTGGGAAAGTGATTCTATGAGGACTGGTAAGAAAGTGGGTAAGAGAGGGGAGTGAAGGAAGCCAGTACAAGGTGTATTAGAAGCAGTTTCCTGTGGCTGCCAAGACTGGCACCTGCTGGGGAACTGGGTGCCAGTGTGAAGTTGGGCCTCCTGGGGAGAAGCAAGTGGAAGGTGTCCTCTGGTTTCCATCCATCACTGTCTGAGGGTGGCCTGGAGGCACTGAATCTCTGTTAGCTCTGGTCTGTGCAAGGCTGGGGGAAAGAAGGTGGACAGTTGCTGATGTGTTCAGTAGGACACGTAGGTCCTGGAGTATGGGAGGCAAGGGGCTGTGTGTGGGCATCAGAGCATGTATTGCATTGCCCCTCCATGTGTACACACACACAGGCATGCGCACGGTGTGTGCTTCTGAATGTTGAGACTAAGAAACTGCTGCTCACTGGCCTCTGTGTCCTCATTCTTCTAGCATGGTGCCCAGCACACAGTAACCATGTAGGGAACACGTGTTGAAGCGGCACATGTGGGATGGTGAAGTGACTCTATCAGAGAGACCCGCCTCGCTCGACTTCTCTCCCTAGCACTTCCCCCAATGATATCCAGATTGTCTGCTCCCCACCTTCCGCCTGCTGTGCTGGCTGCTCTCTTACCTGCCTCCTCCACAACCAGCCGTCCTCTGGGGAGCTGCCTCTCCAGGGCCATGGCTCAAAGGGAACTCAGTCAAGTCATTTACATGCTAAGTCACTTCAGTCGTGTCCAACTCTTTGTGACCCCATAGACTGTAGCCCACCAGCCCCCTCTGTCCATGAGGTTCTCCAGGCAAGAATACTGGAGTGGTTTGCCTTGCCCTTCTTACAAACCCCCACAAAACAGAGGTACTCAAAGTAGATGATTTTTAAGATTCCTTCCAAATCTCAGATTCAAATTTCTGTGACCCAAGGTGGTTCCCCCAACCCCTCTCAGTCATGGTTGCATAATTTCTAGGTTTGAAGTCCAAACTCACTTTGTTGAAGTCTGAAGGATGTACACAGTCCTCTGGCACATTGGGGACAGGAGAGACACTACGATGAAGATTCTCACCTCCAGGACATGCATCTGGTTAGGGAAACAGTCACCAGCTGGTCCTGCTGGTATAAGACGGTAAAGAGATGGGACTACAGGCTGTTCAGTCATGACACCTGTGAAAGCAGGGCACGGGTGGCTTCAGTGGGGACATCTTGTTATGCTGGAGAGTAAACGCTCAGCTGAAGAATGCTGCTGATTCTGACTGTCCGAGGTCATCGTCTCCCTTCCTGAAGAGCTCGACCTCCACAGTCAGGGCCTCTCAGGGTCCTGCTGTGTTATGAGGGAAGTTGTAACTAACTCTTCAAGACTCTCGAAAACCAGTAGCTATGTCTCGACTAGGGGAGACCACTGGTTATTTAAGGCAGACTGAAGACCTGAGGTTCAATACTAGCTCAGCCATTCACTGTGTGGTTTTGACTTCTTTTGAACCTCAGTTTGCTCACCTGTAACATGGGAATAATACCTGCTCTTTAGTGTTATATGAGAATGAAGTCCACAGTTTTGAGTGCTTACTAATACCCAAGTTATCGTGTTAAGGTTGAGGGGAGAATGCAAAGGAAAATTAGATATAATCCTTGCTCCATCCCCAATCTGCATTCTAGTAAGGAAGGTAGAAATAGGAACACATAATTACACCATGGTCTGATACATACAGCAGTGGATGAAGTGAATTAATAATTTGCTTGGAAGTTTAAGGAAGATTTATTTTTCTCCTACTAAGGAGAAAAGAATCTGCTGTGAAGAAGTGAGACAAGGCAGGCTGCTGCAGGTTCCCCTCCTCTAGAGAGCTGTCAGAGACAGTTTCTGCAAAGGCCAGTGGAACTTATACCTGAAGGAATTATTCCTAATT
The DNA here is from genome assembly GCA_006408675.1 of Madoqua kirkii. Taxonomy (NCBI): domain Eukaryota; kingdom Metazoa; phylum Chordata; class Mammalia; order Artiodactyla; family Bovidae; genus Madoqua; species Madoqua kirkii. The sequence goes on along the minus strand of SJYC01055772.1, from coordinate 3,101 downwards.
CTACAATAGTAAGTCATATTAATAACCTTGACTGATTATGTAAAGGTCAAATAGTATTTAAGAGTCAGGGAAGTATAGAGTATATTTTAGAGAGTTCTCTATCTCAAAATATTAAAAGTATTTATTTTAATTTTTAATTTTTTAGAGAATGTTTGGTGTATCTCTCTTCCTCTACCCCTAGTTTGAGAATGTGAACTTTTTTTTAGCTTGATATCCCTGGGGCTGCCTCAGTTCTGGGCACAAGACAGGTGCTTAGGAAATATTAGCTGGATGAGTCAATGAAGCAAAGAAGAAATGAGAGTTTTAGGGTGTGTGTTAGTCACTAAGTAGTGTTTGACTCTTTGCAACCCCATGGAGTGTCACCCACCAGGCTCCTCTGTCCATAGGATTCTCCAGGCAAGAATACTGCAGTGGGTTGCCATTCCCTTCTCCAGGGGATCTTTCCCACCCAGAGAAAGAACCTAGGTCTCCTGCGTAGCATTCCAGGAAGATTATTTACCATCTGAGCCTCCAGGGATGAGTGAATGAAGCAAAGAATGAGTGAAGGCTTTAGGGTAGCTAATTGAAAAGTTTGGGTAATCTACTAGATAATGAGGTAGAAAGAATAGCAAACTAGGAGTGGATAGGTCTGGGAGCTGATTTTGGCTGTGCTAGTTTTTAGCTATAGATATTGCAAGTCATTTGCTTGCAGTGAACCACATGGTTTAATCAGATGCAAAAAGGGATGCTTGTTGCTTTTTCACAGGTTGATTATGTAGGTTAGATATAATAATGCTTTAATTATGTAGAAGTGGACAAAACTTTGGTGGTGGTTTATTCACTAAATTGTGTTAGAGTCTTGTGACCCCATGGACTATAGCCTGCCAGGCTCCTCTGTCCATAGGATTCTCCAGGCAAGAATACTGGAGCGGTTTACCATTTCCTTCTCCAGGGGATCTTCCCAACCCAGGAATTGAACCCAGGTCTCCTGCCTTGCAGGCGGATTCTTTACCAACTGATGTACAAGGAAAGCCCGACAAAAACTTTAGGGGAGAAATAAAATCAAAATCTTACTATGTATCCTTTACCAAAATCTTACCATACATCTCTTATTAGCAGAAGGTTAAGAGAATTTTCTGTAGGTCTTTTAATCAGCATTCTTTTGATTAACTCTGCAATTTCCCTTGTGGCTCAGCTGGTAAAGAATCTACCTGCAATACAGGGAGACCTGGGTTTGATTCCTGTGTTGGGAAGATTCCCTGGAGAAGGGAAAGGCTACCCACTCCAGTATTCTGGCCTGGAGAATTCCCCAGACTGTATAGTCCATGGGGTTGCAAAGAGTCAGACCCATTTGAGTGACTTTCACTCACTCCAAATAACTGAAACTCTCCATTCCCTCTGTAAAATATTCTGATAATGCTTACACCACAGTGACAGTTCAGAGTTACTATACCTATACCTGCCACAACCGACTGAGTTGTAAGGTTGTCAATTGTGCTGATTACTATGTCTGTTTATTCTTTTATTCAGCATAAACTCACTGATCATCTGCTCTGTGCTAGATGTTGTTTTAAGTCCTGGAGATATGGCACTAACCAATGTTTATTGCATTCTGGTTGTATTTGGTTTTGTAATTATGTAATTTACTTAAATATTTCATTAACTGACTAATGAAAAGTAAGTGTGAAAGGAGAATTGACTTTTATGAAAATTAAAAGTTATAGCAGACATCTGTCCTTTATGCCTACACAAGATCTCTAAAATTTCCATTTCCCATGTCACCTAGGATTTGTCAATCAGATGCCCTTGTAACTGAAGGACATGCGATTGGGTCATGGGACATCCATTTTGCATTGTGGTTTGAGTTGAGTTGGCTGCAGTGGCAGGTTCCTTAGGAAATCATTTCTGTGGTGTAATTCCAGAGAGTTTAGTTTGAGCCTACTTCTTCATCTCCTCCCTCCCCAAATTCTGTATGTTTCCAAATATTTCTTTATAAATTAATTTTCTTAGTGAATCAGCCATAATGAATTCTGTTGCAACAAAAAGCCCCAACCATCACAAACCCTCTGAAAATACTTAAAAGTTCCCAAACAAGCACAAAAATTTTCAAGTTGGTTGTGAGCAAAATTATGGTACAAAGTTGAAGAGACAATAAATAGCATTTGAAAGAGTTCACACGAAGATTGTTTCACAACTTTTCTTATTAGTTTTGGCTCCACTTGAAAAACAAAAAAACTGAAGGGGAAACCAGCACTGTGGCATACTGGGGTGGTGCACGTAACATGATGGGACTCCAGTCAGAGGACTCAAGGGCAAGCACTTGACTCATCAGGAGATGGAATATGTATGCACAGTTGAAACCGACTGGTGTCATTTCAGGGGCTCTGAAGAGCTCCAGTACCAGAGTCCTTTGTGTCTCAACACATGGAAGAATTCAGCAAGAGCAAAGTGATAGATAGGTAAGAAGTGCTTTGTTAGAATAGAATGCTTGTGAGGTTTACAATAAAGAATCTGCCTGCCAGTACAGGAGACCCTGGTTCAGTCTGTGGGTTGGGAGGATCCTCTGGAGAAGGGAATGGCAACCCGCTCCTGTATTCTTGCCTGGAGAATCCCATGGTCAGAGGAGTCTGGCAGGCTATCATCCATGGGGTTGCAAAGAGTCAGACATGGCTGAAAGACTAACACCTTCAGGCGAGTAACGCAGTATCTGGAGAACTTACTGGGCTGCAGTTTTATAATCAAAGGAAAAGTAGGGAGGGAAAGAAGAGTTTTCTTGTCTTTCTTGAGTAGACGTCATGCTTCATCATCAGCTTCTCCTCCAGGTTGAGCAAGGGAGTTTTCTTGTCCCTACAATGTTCAAGCTAGAGCCACATTGCCGTTCTCATGTGTGCAGAGAGTGTGTACTAACTTACGGAGCTCACTGGGCAGGATGTGGGTCTCACGCTACCATTGTTTTATTGTTTGGCACATGTCTTGTGATTCTGCTGCAAGGTTTTGTTGCTAAGCAAGCCTGCTTGGCTTTGTGTTAAGCCATCCTACTTTCTTGAGTAATCATTAACTTACAGGGATCTCCTATATTTTTTCTACTTAATCCCTAGTGCTGCTGCTGCTAAGTCACTTCT